>JAQFZG010004986.1:0-10950 GCA_034695465.1 Entomobrya nicoleti
GCATTTTACATACACGGAGATCCCAATTTTTTTGTTGATGTTCGTGTAGTGGGTGGTGCAGGATGTAAGGCCTTAAGCACAGAGGAGTTAATAATGCAGTGATGCGGGTAATTTGGAGTAAGTTTGGGAGGTTGGTATTTTCTCCATTCTGTGGAGAGAGTTCTGAAGGAAGTATTAAAAGATAAATGAGAAAACTTTCATAAAGATAAAGGACACATTAGAGTCTCAAAAGAGTTTTCGATTTTTAACGGTTTTGGTTGAAAATATTCTTCAGAATTCTTCAAGATTAATTATAACAATGTTTAATTTACAAATTTTTGAGATAAAATAGTTGCATTGCATGCGTATTGATTGATTAAAATGAAGGACTTTATTAACGAATCAAGCTACGAGTCAAGTCAATCACTAACTTTTATTAACTAGTCAAAATACTATGGTGGCAAGGAAAAACAAAGTCGTCGACAGTTATGATGTGAGTGTCAGCACACTGAATTTCAGGTCACCCCAACATCTCAACAAGGTAAATTTCTGAATCATCTCTGGACATGTCATGGTCCCCATAAGCGGCGACAGAGACAGAGGATGATTGGTGCTGCGATTGGTTTGCATCATACGCTGTAGAATGTCATAATATAAAAACACGATATAAACAAAACTAATTTCAGTTCTTTAACAAACCAATCAAACCACTGATTTTGAAAGCTTACCTTCACCTTCTGACGTACTCTCAAATTTTGCCGAATCTGGACCTGGAGTTTCTGTATCCACCAGGGTTAAGTATGGCTGATAGATGGAATTCTCACACTTTTCCAGCTTTATCTCTTCAATCCCAATGTTGTGTGTCTCTTGCATCTCTCCTGCTGCCTGCTCAACACTCGCAATTCCCAAATCTCCCTGCTCAGCAACAGTAACTTCGAAACCTCTCTGCTCGAACACACCCATTGCGTCTCCCTGCTCGAACATACCCAAAGCACCACCCTGATTCAAGTCCTCCCTATTTTTGTCTCGCTGCTCAACCCTTTCGTCCATCGGCTCTTTTCCATTCTCTTGCTTCATCGACTTTAATACATGAAGTAACTCATCCAATTTGCAATTTACAGTGAAAAATGATGAGTTGATAATTGATTTCAATTCAGCCAATTCGCTCAAGATAACAGCACTTGCGTCTGGGATGTTTGACGGGGAACTCTGTGTAAGAAAAATTGTATAAAATATTTTTAGATGACAAGATTGACAAGATATTTTTTAAGTGACAATAAATTAATATGTACGTACTTGACCAGCGATGGCTTTTGGCTGTGCCATCTTGACTGCACTACTGGGTCCAGCCTCCTCTCCAACCGTATCATCCATCCGTGGTCGCTTAAATTTTCGTTTGGGGTTACCTGTAGCAGTGGCGTTTACTGGCAACGCATTAGCATTGGGCTTATATTTCGGAGGCGCTGAGCGTTTGGTTGCTGAGGGTCTCCTATTACAGCAAGGGTTATTTGGAGCTATAGATCTGGCTCTCCATTCCGGGATATTACCAAGTATCCTCAAATGAGCGTCGCGATCTGGAAGAGCTTTGTCTTGAGGGCCAGGATTCTTGAGCAGATGGTAAAAGCACTCAAAGCATCTGTAAGTGCCCCTATGCTTGGTTGACTTTTTAATTCCGGGATGACTATTTTTATAGTGATTCTGAATATCAGCCAAGTTAGTGTACTTGTGGCCACATTCACCTCCATCCGCATTCTTCACATTGCACGGCTCATGGGCCAGTGTAAAGTGGCGTCCCACACTATTCGGCTTGATACCATAAAAGTAGCACCCAGGAAAAGTGCACATAAAGTAGCATCGAGGATCCACACCATCATTGACCCTAGTCAGCACTTCAGTAAAACGGGCAGCTCCCTCCGCCTCCAAAGGACCGCGACGATGGCTTGGTTTCCTAACCTTTGGTCGTTTTGTCCTCGATCTTTTCATCCCTCTCTCCTGAATCTCCATGACGAGCCACTAATTAAAAAATACGATCCAAACCAATCTCTTAAATATCTATAAAAAAAAGGTCCGTAACGACTTTTCTTTGAAAATAATATTTTACACTTAAATTACGCGTCACACTTGATTAATTCAAAACCAAAATCAAAGTACCAACTTACCACCGCACAGAAAACTAACTACTTTCACAGCAGCACAAAAGATAACACTGAATTCACCTATGAACAGTTTACCTCAATCAAACCACACAATTAATGAGATATAAATTTTCATACGGTGCCAGCCAACTGCCAAGAACGTAAAACGAACATGTCTGCTCTGCGCTGCATATAATTCTTGCTCGAACCTGCCTTTTCTACTCATATGCATGCTCACCACGTGATGATGATCGAACAAAGACCACACACAAAGTAGCATGCTGTGTGGTGGTGAAAGTGCAACGAGTTGCATTCGGCGGTGGTTTCCAAATTCCAATATGTTTTATGTCCAGTTGCATTATGTGTAGACATTATGCTAATTCAGTTGCCCAAGTGGATGCTCAATTTGCTTACGATAATGAGATGACGATGGCTTACTTATTGAAATCTACAAACAAAACTGTCCATTATCCTAGCAACAACTGCTACCCCTGAAGTGACCATGCGTTTTTCTCAATTCGCACCAAGCAAAAAGCATATTGCATGAAAGTTTCATTGGAGAAAGCATAAAAACAGCTTCATTATTTATTTTTATCAGAATCTCAATTGGTCCCACTTTTTTGGTCGTAGCATTTTAAATACATCTGCCCAAATTCCTATGTATTCATCCTTGCTACTTTACTGAATTGGGATATCAACACAAAAATGCCGGTATTTCTCCATCCTGTGAGCATAATCCACGTCTTTCTGATGAGAATTTCTTAATATGTGCATAATATACCTCTAATAGTGGACTATCAATAAAATAATAATTAGGGCAAATTTAAACTCATATATTGGGGCAATATGTTAGCCCATATGTTGAAGACACATTACATGTCGTCGGGGTTTTCTCCAAAACGGTTAAAGGTAGCGGCCTGATTTTTCTGCAATAGTCGCACAACTAAATTATCTAGATTAGCAGTTTTTGAATTTCTGTAAAAAATCTAACAGTTTTGAAGATATTTGACCTTAAAGTGGAACGCCCTTCATTATGCCGAAGTGTCAACGTCAACCCCAGTAAAATAACGTTTTATGGATCGGCATTTTAAATAAATGAAAAATATTCGCCGTGCTTTAAAGTAGGATTTGTATTTGCCAAAATGTATTAATTGTCCTTAGTTTTTTTAATCAATAAGTTAACTTATCATACAAACGAATGTTGCAACTGCTGCTACGACATAAGGAATACACAGAGGGGTACCAAGCATCCAGAGCTCACTCAAAGCAAACATTTCAAGTACATTTTTTTCTAAAACTCATGTCAAACGACATCATAAATAACATCATCCAAGATTATTTGCACAAACACTTACCAGAGATTCAATTAAAACTAAGGCTGCGAACACATATGTATATACTCTATTTGTTGACTATATACATTTTTTTGTAGGTAATTACTAATTACCGGTACTCATTCGAAATAATATTTGGAACAATGTAATTCGTATTTTACTCAAAATTGCTGAGCAAACTTTATCCGTAATTTTATAGTCCACGATTTTAATAGCCTTTCTTGAGTATGCTTTTCTGACTTTTATTTTGTTTTTTTGTAAATTTCTATTTGTATATCCATTTGTTAGCACCGGCATAAGAATAATAAAAACAAAAACATCATACAAATACTCGAATTCAATTACTACATAAGTATCACTTGATATTTTTTGGCACATTGTGAAAATACAGTTTCGCAATATTATTTCTGGTATTACGGGTAACCGTACCTGCATGCAATAAAACACAGTGGGTGTCTCGACTTCAGGCATGAATTGTACCGAAAACTTCAGGTTGTACTAAAACTATATTATCGTTACCAATAATTGTTAGGAAACCACCCGTTACGCATTTGAAATTGAGTTTCCTACAGATTATATAGGTGTCATCATACGTATATATACCTTGCAATTGTGATAAAAAATGTTATCCTTACCATAAGTCCTAACCTATTTTACAAATTGTCCAGTATACGCAAGTCAGAATAAAGCGACGCCACAGTAGAAAGTAGTTTGGGCATTTATGTATCATCACTATGTTAGATACCTTGTATCAACCCTTTAGTAGTCGACCCCCTTTAAATTTACGCCATCAGTCTTCATCTTCATTGATTACATTTGAAAAAAGATATTTGGTAACGTGGAAGCATTCAAGTAACTCAGCCAAGCCCACAAAATGTAGATCAATGTACTTGACTACATTACTGATCGCATTACAATCACGAGAAAGTAAGACGAATGAAGGGTGAAAAAGCCCAGTCCAATGTTCCTACCATATGCAAATAATATATACATATTAGATACATGCGTTTTTCATTTTGCTAATACGATGTGATGGTATGTAGTAATTGCATATTTTATTTTAAAGCTTGTATTAACATTTATTTCAGCATTGTGTTTGTTGAATGTACTTTGAACGATTTTAAGCTAAGAAAACAAAAACGCAGTCATTCCGCTTTCACTCCTTTTGGTCTTACAGTTTGTCATAATTCATCTTTTATAAATACGTTATATTCAGTATCGGTGTTTTTATTTTTGATTCACCTTGTTTCACAGATAAATATTAAGTTTTCACTTTTTAATTATAAAGAGTATTTTTCAAGCAGATTTAGAAGCAGGGCACAAATTAGAATCAAGGCAAGTGTCAAAAATGCTTTCCAACCAAAAAGTTGTACCGTCATCTTCTGTTAGTAGTAGTGATAGTAGTGATATTCCCGGCAAAATTTTACCAATTACCTTCAAACTAAAGCCGGTTGGTTATCCGGGCGCAAACACTCTTGTTGAAAATGATAGCCTGAGTTCCTACTCGTGGCCGGAGGAAACTCCACGTCGTCAAAATGGAGCAAGAAGGATGTCAGGTGAGATATTTGGAAATAATTTAATACCTTTAATACTTCTACCATAAAACAAAGATGACTTTTATTTTTTACGTGTGCACTGAACTGTTATAATTTAATACTTTTTCTAATGTCTAATCACAAAAATTTCAGGAGCAAATGCATCTAGTGGGGCATTGAGAGGAAAAGGGAATAAGGACCACGAACGTGAAAATGAGAAGAGAAACTCAACTGACGAAAGCAAAGCTCATGTTCAAAAATCTGGACCATTTCAAGGTCCTTCCTATGTTGAAGCTTACATGAAGTTCATGTATTGGCTTTGCGTCAGTCCATTCAATCCAACGAAACATTTGGATGGTAAAGGGGCTGAGTCGTGGTTTGACCTGATGCTGAACGTCATTCAAAAGGTAATATCATGTAGTTATCCTCCTACTAAAGATTTTTTGGCATGTCAAGAATTTTAAATCCGTTTATGAGTGCATGAACTACTATTAGCGTACGTGTTTGCATGCAACCGGTACTTTTATACAGTTTACTGTATATACAGTACACAGATCAATTCAGCAAAGTGAAAGTCGAAACAAAGAAGCACTTTAAAATCAATTCATTCAGCTTAAATCTTTAGCATTTGTGTATATCTACATCTGACTTTGGAACAGCAAAGTTGCATCGGCGTAGCAATATGTTACATGTATATTAGAGATTCAAACATATTTTCAATATTTTCCATACAAGAAAAAATTATGAAGAAAATGGGCATCTGGGAAAGCATAACTCATTTAAAGTATAACGTTTTTTGCATAAAACCCTACCCAAGTATGGTTTAAGATGTTCGAAGTGTTAAAAAACTTATTGGATTTAGTTTAGTTCGTTGAGTTTTATTTGAAGTGCTACTTTATATTATTACAGAAAAACACATGAATGATATAAATACTTATCCATCCGTATATGTATACGTCATAGGCACCTAACCTACTGCTGTTGAACAAGGCTATATCAGTATTACAAACAGACAACAGAATTACAAACTGAACAGTTGCATCGCATGCAAGGAAGTGAGCATTTTCCATAACCTAGGGTGAAAGTACATTCTCGTATGTTTCAGTGTGTCCTACTTTTACGGTAAAAAATTTCTAAATTTGTCGTATCATATATATATATGTATTCTTGACGTTTAAGATTGTTATATTTTGATCAAATTGAGATGAAAATCATACATTTATATTCTTACGAACTCGAATATGCTAGATACATAAGCAGCCTATACTAGATACACACTGAAACAACTATATACTATATTTGCTCGGTTGCAATACAATAATCGTCGGTAATTTATACTAGACATAGCGAGAATTCATTGTTCATTCTACCATCCAAATAGACACGAAAATTCCTTAATGTACACACGTAATATTATGAAGTGAAAATGTTTCATTAATTTGTATAGTGTTTGAATGTTTAATGCTTATTTCTTATGCCTTACGTGGCAAAATATGCATTGAGTTTACTCTAATCAACAAACAAATTAAAATATGTCATAGATTCTCTTGGTGATCATTTCAACTCTTTCAATGATTCAATCAATATTTGAAATCAAACAAAACTTGTTGGACAATCTCTTGTACCCGGACTTGGAGACTTTCACCGATATGTGTTTCTTCATTATGAATGGAGCAACAAAGCTGTACTACATGTACTTATTTCTGGCTCAACAAGAACGTTTGTTGAAAATGCTCTCAAGTATTGCAAAGTTGCGAGATCTTCATTCCACAAATGAAAAGAACTCGTCTATGAAATATGCATTCATTCTCATGGCATCATCATTGGCTGCCATCTCTGTTCACATAATCTGGGCACGCGGAGTAATTGGTTGGACACCTATGAAAGCTATTCTGCATAGCTCCAAAAAACTTGGAAGGGCGATATTCATTTGGACGAAAGATGACCAGGAAAGCTCGACATTGAAAAAGGCACTTGATGAGGAATATGGAGACGACCTAACAAAAGTAAACTTCATCCTAGGAATTTTCCGGATGATTGTATTTTGTTGCAGTAACATACAAATGGACACTGTGACCAATGTGATGCTGGCAAATGCGGAAACAGTTAAAGAGGAAATGAAAAGATTTGAGGATAAAATCAAGGACACGTCGAACGACATGGAAAATATTACTCTGGAAAAATTTCTGGCTCGAAATGGACAATGGGAGCATTATCGTCTTTTAAAACTGGCCGTCAATGACAACAATGATGCATTGGATGCTTTAATGAGATTTAAGCATATCAATAACCTTATGCTCTTTGTTTACTTTGCGATGAATGCATTCGATGGCCAGTTTTCGTTGGTCTACTTTCTTCGTCTTGTATACAATATTTCCCTTACATCTTATACATATCGGATTGCAAGTCAGGCCTCTAATGTAGTAAGTTTAACATTTTTGCTCTTCCTTGTTTCATCACGCATCCATCTAGCTCAATTGTTTGCAACACGAGAACGAGTTCTAAATATAAATCATATTTTTAATTAAATCTAGAATGATGTGGCCAAGAAATGGATTCTCCGTCTGGCATGGCAAAGTACGGACAAAGCTTTTCAAGAGAAAGTGTCCCTGATTCTGTACGAGTTGGAAAAGGAGCCAATAGGGTTGGGAAAAGGCCTTTTCATGATAGACGAAAGCTTCATCTTTCGTGTAAGTTGTAAAAGTTGCGGTGGCAATTCAGCGCTCCATGTAAAATTAGCATCATTCGATTTTCTTTCTTTTCGACTTTCAGTTCCTTGGCTCGGTGGGATCAGTGTTCGTTCTTCAAGCACAGACACGGGGAGCAGAAGTCGAGTGTGAGCGTGTGTAATTTTGAGGTTGGAGTTTGGAAACGACTTATTTAGGTGCACTGTCTTATGGATTTGATTTTATGCCGTCACACATGACTTTTGATTGTTAAATGTTAAATCTTGCCATATCTTTAGATAAGATTTGTTTGAAGGCGATAATGATAGTTGAAATATTTAGTTTATTAAACATTGAGGAAAATAGGTCGTGAGTATCGGTCCAAAATGTTAAACAATTTTCAGGAGATGTTTGCTTGGCTTTGGAGTAAAAATGTTTGCTTAGGTTTAAATTACCCTTACAGAATTAAATTAAATTTAGTTTACAATTTAAAATTTAAATTTAGTTTAAATATTATAAAAACTAAGCTAAATACAATGTTAAAAATGTTTAAATGTTATAAAAACTAATTTACAAATTTTAAAAATGTTAAAATATTGTAAAAACTAAGCTACAATTTTTTTAAATGATTAATATTATAAAACTAAGCAACAATTTTTTTTAAATGATAAATATTATAAAACTAAGCTACAATTTTTAAAAATAATGTTTAAATATTGTAAAAACTAAGCTACAATTTAAAAAGTTTAATATTATAAAACTAAGCTACAATTTTAGTAAAATGTTTAAATCTTATTAAACTAAGCTACAATTTAAAAAAAATGTTTAAATATTATTAAACTAGGCTACAAAGTAAAAAAATATTTAGCTTAAATATTATAAAAATGAAGCAAAATAAGTTGCTTGTAAGTTTAGACAGGTTTTGGGGCAATACTTGGGTCAATTTGAGTCTAGTTTGAATTTGAAAAAATCGTGTTCTTGCGACGTCCAAAAGGATAAAATTGAGTTTGGGATCACATTTGCAATACGTCAACAAACAACATGTATTTGTATCAGTATTCCTGAGAAAATACCCCGAGAAATCGAAACTTACTGCAAAAGTTGCCAATAGAAAATGCTTAATAAATAAGCACTGGCTCAAATTATCACAAACTAATGGGCTACGGCGCATAAATTTTTTAAAACATGTCTTTTAAATTCGTCTCTCCTGCCAAAATGGTTTGAGATAGAAACTTGATTTCTTTTGTAGCCAATAGAAAAACGTATTGCCCTGACAGGTCTCGAAATTTATTTTGGAATTCCATCTTATACCTGAGAAATTAAATTCTAAAAATCTCTACTCTCTTGTTAAATTAAATTAAATTTCTCAGATAAAGCACAAAATAAGATCTCCAAAAAACGCCGATGAAGGTTGGCAATTCCCTATGTAATCAAATCTGTTGTTATGTTATAAAAGTAATATAAAATTATCCGACTTTCATTGCATAACAAAATATCATCTTCCATGTTTTGTGATTGCTATAAAAACTAATAAGTAATCTAAAATGTGCAATTGTAAAACGATATTAAAATTTATAAAACACTTGCACCAATTCTAATCAACCTACATGCATGCGTAGTTTTCACTATCATTAAGTATATCATTAATTTTTAAAGCACATGATTGAATAAGATGCAGTAAATATTCATGTAAAAATTTGAATGAGAATAAAGGACGGGTCCTCCTAAGGGCTATTTTTGGGCCAAAATTCAAAAAAATATTTTTTCTTCTATTTTTGTAGAGCTAACCGAGTTACGTATTCCAGTGAAGGTTTCAGCTCAAATCGGCCACCCTGGAGAGAGTTACAGCCGGTGAAAGTTTTCACTTTAATGGTCAAAAAAATGTTGACCTTAATTTTTAAAGTTTGACAACTTTCATGTTTCTCGGAGTAAAGCTATGATCAATGTGTCATTCAAACACCCATAATAAGCATGTAGTTTAACACACAAAAGACAACAAATTAATTTGATGTCAGTCACAAAAATGGTCGTATTTGCCCCGAAAGACAGTCGTAATACAAGACTTAGCAGTTTCAAAACTTAATGGCACCTAAAATACAGGACATAGAAATCCCTACAATATACCAAAAGCAAGAACACATACTACTATATTTCAAACTTAGGGAGGATTTTTAATTTTTTCATTGTGGGTGGTGTAACAGGTGAAGCAGTGCATCACCATCATAAAATCAGTGAATGTTTCTGTTAAACTATAGTTCACTTCAACCAAAAAAAGAATGAAATGAAAAATTAAAAATCCTCTCTAAGTTTGAAATATAGTAGTATGTGTTCTTGCTTTTGGTATATTGTAGGGATTTCTATGTCCTGTATTTTAGGTGCCATTAAGTTTTGAAACTGCTAAGTCTTGTATTACGACTGTCTTTCGGGGCAAATACGACCATTTTTGTGACTGACATCAAATTAATTTGTTGTCTTTTGTGTGTTAAACTACATGCTTATTATGGGTGTTTGAATGACACATTGGTCATAGCTTTACTCCGAGAAACATGAAAGTTGTCAAACTTTAAAAATTAAGGTCAACATTTTTTTGATCATTAAAGTGAAAACTTTCACCGGCTGTAACTTTCTCCAGGGTGGCCGATTTGAGCTGAAACCTTCACTGGAATACGTAACTCGGTTAGCTCTACAAAAATGGAAGAAAAAATATTTTTTTGAATTTTGGCCCAAAAATAGCCCTTAGGAGGACCCGTCCTTTTATCACAAGATATATATTTCTATCATGATAGTGTGTCATCGACGCTTTTTTATTGCCACCGAAATAACAATTAAAATTAATGAACTTTTATATAGTATCATTTCAGATATGTATTGAATGATTAACATGAAAACAATAGATACTCAACTGACGCACCAGGTTACGTCAAATATGAAGACTATTAATTTACATTAAACATACACATCTACGGGAAGTCAGTGCAGTGTTTTGTACTATTTTATTCGCTAACGGAAAAAGTTTAAACAAAAGTTTACAAATTCGGAAACATGAATTTTTTCAACAAAGGCCTGTTTCTCTTAATTCTTTTGGTCGTGATGCTCTCAGCCGTGGTAAGTATCAATAACTTAAATATTTTAAGTCAATATTGCCATATGTAATATTAATTTTTGGTCTCAGAACGTAATAATTTATCTAATCATGCTGTTTCCAAAAGTCCGCAGCAAAAGCTAAGAATAATACAACTACAAAAGACAGGAAGTTGACCAAAAAGGAAATGAAAGCAGCTGGCGAAAATGGCGACAAGTG
>JAQFZG010004987.1:0-10949 GCA_034695465.1 Entomobrya nicoleti
GCAGTGGGAAGTGGAACAACAGCCGCCTTGAATAAAAACATGTGCTGCTGAAAGACTGTCCAACCAAAACAACAAATTCACACATTTGTTTTACCGACGTTTTTTCTTCTGTGTAATGCAGTTATAAATGGGGAAGAATCAATTTGAAAAAAATATATTTCACCTTGAGCTATTTAAAAATAGGTAATTTTTATGTAGCTAATTAAAACATTTTTATTATTTTAAAATCGATGTTATCAACTTAAAATAAACAATATGCACCTTTTAGGAATGGACGAAGACCCACAGGATTACCATGTCTATTTCTACCAAGGGATTGCAGAATAGTCTCAGATGGAACATGATGAATGATGAAGGTAGTGAACGTTTGACCTTGGAAGAGTTTTCAGTTACAAAGTTCACCTCTCCTATCTTCATGGAAGTTTCACCTGTCCAGTCGGAAAACTCAACTGATCCTCCCTCTCCACCTCCAGTAACAACTGAATCCTCACCAGTGTCCACTCCTACTCTCTCAGCGAATCCCACGACATCATCAGCATTTAGCATAGCACCAGGATCCAGGACGTATTCAGTCTTCATGACTCCATGGTCACCCATCCAGACACCCCCACCAGTCCCCACGCCACCATCATCAGTCACCCATCCAGACACCCCCACCAGTCCCCACGCCACCATCATCAGTCACCCATCCAGACACCCCCACCAGTCCCCACGCCACCATCATCAGTCACCACGGCACCTTCATTGGTCACTTCGACACCATCACCAGCTACCATGTCACCACCAGCAATCTCATCTGTAACGCCACCAAGAGTATCGGCACCAAATGTCACTTCCAACACACCTTCCGATGACTTGGCATCAACGTCAATGACGACGCCACCAGGTTCCCTGACAACATCAGGTTCTAACATCATTCTTCGCATATATCCAATGGGACACCAGTCTATAACTCCTCATCTAATATCCCTGACCCCACGTACACTGGTGAAGCTGTAGCTTCAAAATGTATGGCGATGGTCCTTGGTAAAAACAAGAAAAAAGATCCTGTCTGGTCAATATTTACTGAAGTAGAAGACAACACTTTTAGTGACACTGGAATATTGTGCCAAAAACGATTCCAGAAATGCAATGCCTGTGGACTTCAAGGTAGTGCGAAAGTAGATAAAATGCGGAAGCATGTGTCAACAGGTCGTCGGCCCCAAAGTCAATTTATTCGACCCGAGTTTTTTTAAACTATTATGACATGTTATTTTTATACTTAAAAATTGTACATTTTTATCTACAGAATTTGTGAGAGCTCAAAAAGGCTAACTGCTAAACCTGATTATATCAGTAGTGATGGAAATGATTCTACTGAAGTTCAAGTGACATTTGCAGCAAATTCCGCATTACATACAACATACATATCCATTACGTGTGTAATTCCCCGTGTATTTTCCATTTCCCACAATTTCCCATATTTGCCACCTTTTCCCATATTTACCACTATTTCCCAGGTGGGAAGCATATTGGCATTTTCGAGTGGGAAATAAGGAACACTGGTTTTGACAAACACGTTGATTTATTTCGTAGGTGTAATTTTGTAATGTTGACAAAACTAAGTTTGCAAAAACGTGATAAAGTTTCTTTGGAGAGTTGGCTTCTTGAGTTTGATGAAATTTATGTGAAAGGGAGTTAATATTTTCACATTTTAAAATTTCCGTCGTGATTTCATCTGGTGTATTTGTGTTGAGTGTCCATTCAAGGTTATCATTTACTGGAAACATTTTGGTTTCTAGAGATTTCAATGATGCGGATTTCCAGGTAGTCAGATCGAATGGAAAATTTTGTAGTTTATTTGAACTATATTGCAATAAAGTGATTTTCGAAAGTATGCCTATATTTTTGGTAGTCTCTACGGTGACCTGAACAACAGCAGATTTGGAGTTTTCATGTGTAATTCGTAATGTTTCCATATCAATGCCTTTCTCTGGAGATACAATAATAAATAATGATGTTTCTTCTGTGTTGAAACAAGTCCTTTGATAATATTTCTTATGGCAATTTACATAGGGATAGTTTTGTAGAAGTAATATTTCGGGTGGTGTATACACGGTTATTTGAACAATGCACTGCCAAGGTTTACTATAAACCATTAGTGTTCGTATATCCCATATAAGGCATAGGTTTGTAACATGACGAGATTGAAGGTGCTGAAAAGATGTACAATATGAGGGATCCCACTCTATTTGACTTTGCTTGGTTTGGTTATGAGACATTGGAGCAAAGATGATTTCAGCTTCTCCAACATATCCTGGCAGGTTTTCAAAAATTTGTGGTTTCATGAATCGTATAATTGTGGGAATCTTAGGTACGAATGAAGTGGGTTTGGTAAAAAAGTAGTCGACAATTGTAAAGCAGTTTTCATTTTCGAATGGGGTTAATAAACTGTTTATATTTTGTATTTCCTCTGGCACGATTTTAGAATAGGTCTGAATTTCCGAGTTTAAATTTTCAAGTTGGTTTAGAAATGTTTTAGGTAAAGTACCAATATTTTCCGCATCTTTCAACAAATGTATTCTGTTATTTAAAGAGTCTCTAAACGCAAATAAAGGATCTAAGATTAGTAAAAAAACAATGTATTTTTTCAAATTCATTTTGTCGTTTCAATTTTTTTTTATAAAATTCACTTTAACAACAATATTTTATGACACAGGTGTAAATTGTTTCAAACATCACTGTCTGGTCAATGCTCGCAATATGAAGCAAAGGAAATACGGTCAAACGTGCTGACCGATAAGCTAGATTGGATAAATTTGATTGGTTTAACTAGCTGGATCGATGGAGAAGGAGCTCATTATACTAGCAAGTCGACGCTTCTCATCAGTTTGTGGAGAACTTTTGTTTTTAAGTAGACCACGTTTAGTTATATGGATAATAGCTTCAACCTGAATTATCTGTATTATGGATGTTTAATACATTGCCGAGGTAAGTAAAAATAATAATTAAAACCAAATTCTCATATCGATACACGAGCTTCCTGTTATGTATTTTTTCCGAGCATATATCTAGCGGTTTTCCTTTATATTTTTTTAAATTTTTGCTCGTATTTACTTCGTTTTAATACTTATATGAATTTGCTCAAACGTATATCCAAATTGAAATCATCACTAATTATGTATGCTTTTCTAATATATTTTGAGAGCACATCAGAAAAAATGGGCTTGTTGTATTGCTGCCGATGAAATTTTATGATGCCATACCACTTTAAAACGTATATATTTATTTGCAAAATCTCGCTGAATCTAGTTATCATAATTAATTATAGCTTGACAGAATACATAATTCGTTATACTTGTTTTTTTCTGGTAGTAATTTTTTTGTCTTCTTTGGAATAATTAACAGTTAGAAAACTGGCTGTTATCATTGATAAATCAATATTTTTAAAAGGTTGTGAAACTTAGACTTGGCAAAAAAACTAGATTTCGTAGTAACATTAAAATAATTCGGATGCTTTAAACTTAAGTCACTCATTTATTTTTACTTAACTGCTGTTTACCTTCAAATCGTTTCGCTTATGTAGTACTGTATTCAAAAAGCAAAATAGATTCAGACAATTAAAAAACTTTTATTTATTTATCTGAACATGGGACATAAAAAGATCCCTTATTAATTTACAAGCAACATATCAATAATACGCTCCAAACAAAACAACTGAAAAATTGGAGGTGTTGTCTTCTCAATGAAATTTGACAATCCAAATTTAATTCTTTCTACTTGACAAGATTGTAGAAACAAAATTCTAAACTTAAGTTGCTTTCTTGGGAGTCCCCTTCCAATTTGATTATATTTCGTTTGACCCTTTAAGCGTAACAACGACTTATCCGAAACTTTATTCAGGTCCCCTGCAATACCCAAGAGTAAAAAAATTACTATAATTGACTGCACCACACAGCTGAAGAAAAACAGGTGAAGTAGAAAAGAGAGGGAGGATGTTGCCCCAACTTGTTTAATCAGCATAACCACACAAAGAATTTGTACTGTGCCCGTTGAGAGTAGAACGTTAAACACAATATTTCCCATTGTTTCATTGTAAATTTCCGCCAATAAATGGTTAGCCCGATAAAATGTACACTCAATAGACAGCTGCTCAATACTCAAGTCCTTGGTAAATTGGTCCAAAAGTTTTCTAAAACGTGACAATATTTTATAACTAGACTTAAAAATACAAAGTAGAATTACAATAATATAGAAAATATTTAATAGAATGAATTTACTCACCTGTATAGTACTTCCTGACAAAATATTAGCGACAGAGTACCAACCACTAAATCTGTAAATATGGTGTACGCTCGACTAGCAATTACTTTCCAATTGATAAAGTTTAACAAAGCGGTCAACTCAAACTCGACAATGCTAAGGACAATATTGTTAGAACATTTAAAATAATCAAACGCGATATTAATAGGCCAAACCGTATTAAAAGGAATTGAATATTTCAATACACAGCATATCGTTATAACAGATGAGAACACCCATTTGCAAAAGAAGCGAGTTAAATGGCAGAGATATTTTGTTACTTTTGATTTACTTAAAATGCTGACTTGGCAATCTGCGTTATAATGATTTCTCTCAATATTTAGAACACCATTTAAAAAGGCTATGATGACTTTAGGAGAATAAGCCCAAACTCTATACCCTTCGGCTGTAACAAGACAAATGGAAAGCATAAGAAGGCACAAGCTCGTTTCCACCGTTGTATCATTATTATTGTCAGAATATTGTATAAATAGTATTCGAGCTAGCATGGAAACTGCAATAACAAGAAGGCCAATCCAACGTAATTGGAATCCAAATTTCCCACCGTCTAAATTTTTATTGGCTATTTCAAATTTATTACTTGATTTATTATATATATATAACCGGCCTGCAATTATTGGAGACAAGTTGCTAGCCTCGTTGAGGATTTTTAAGAAATTTTCACACAAAAGCATTTTTGAAGTTTTGAATTTCAGACAGATAAGAAAGCTGTTTCAATTTTTGTAGTGTCGGGTTAGACAGAAGATGCTTTATAAATGAGATAAAATTTATGTTGGCGCATGAAATTTGATTGCTTTTAATTCGCTAAAGTAGTTTGAAAAGGTACTCCTTTTCTACGTATTGAATGTAAGCTCCCACGGTTTGTATGTGAAGTAATAATTAACTATTGAAGTCGATTGTTTTTCGTCTGAAATCTTACTAATTTTCGATTTATACTTTATATAAAGAACTTAAAAGTAAGCAAAATATTATGAAGTTTGAAAATGGGTTCCACCAAAAACATATTTTCTTAAAGTAGCTCTGTCTAGAAGCAGAAAAACAGGATATTTGGTGTCTTAGAAATATTACGAACAAACGATCGAATATACGAACAATTTCCTAGTTGAAATTTCACATGTTATTTTTCAGACAAATTTTTAGCCAACATATTGATCAAATTTGAAACTTGCTTACTTTAAAACCATGTGTTTTGGTTTTAATTGGATTTTTAGTATGCCACTTATATATTCCTAGCTTAAGATTTTCAAGTATTGAACAAGCAGTTGTTACCTGGAATTCACTCAACAATTCTGAAATAAGTTATATAGTTCATAATATATATGCTGGATTTATTGGTAATAAGTAGCATAATAAGTATTTTCAAAACTTTACTTGTAAGTAGTCCTTATATCTTTAATTATCAGTTTAAATATATCATATCATTTACCTGCTAGCAACTAATATTCTCTGTTTTACTGAAAATGTTTTGTACAATTTATTAATATTTTTGTTTGGAACAATAAAATTACTGAAGGTTATTTTTTTCAAGTAAATGGCGTGGTTCAATGTTGTTTGAACAAATATTAACAATTGCTATTTGTGTATAATAAAAAATATCGGACTGAATAAATTCGTTGAACTTTTTTTATTGGTTTAAATAGCTCGATCAAGAGACACGTATGTTACAATATATATCTAATGTTATTAACAATTTAACGGTTATCCCATCGTTGGATATAGTCAAACTGACAACTCAAAAACTGACATATTCAAATAGCTTTCAAAGTAGTTCAAATTTATAAATTATCCATGCAGATATATATGTAATATATGTGAGCAATAGCATGAAATTGTAGTATCTAAAAAAGCTTTAGTGTATTTAAGCCAAGAATGAAGCTTTATGTAATTCGAAATATTTAGATCGATAAACCCGCATCCTGTTATTTGCCTATAATAATAATAATAATTTACTTTCGATACGCTTGCTTTAGAATATTGGAGTCTTATGACAGTATATTCACGACATATATGTTTCTTAACAGAGCATATCCAACTATTCCATTTTTACTTACAATTTTTAATGTGTCGAGGTTTTCTGTAAGAAAATGCTTTCAACCAAAACCTGCAACAATATTTCTATTTTCGTTTACAGGAACAAATATTCCGAATGTGAAAATATATTACAAATACTAAAATTTGACAAATTGGACCAATTTTATATCGAATCTCAACAAGAAATATAAATATTACGCCGAATGTCAACCCCGAGAAAAATAAAAATACTACTATAACATTATCATCAATAGCAATCTTTTTTGGTTCTCTAGATTTAAACTCCGAAACAGCTTTACTAGCTGTAGCATTCCATTCAGTAATCCTCCTTAACCATTCTTTCCAAAGTGTCCCAATACCTGAATGAAATAGAGAGTGCCATCTAATCTGAAAGGGTGTTGCTGGGATAGGAATCTTATGAAAGGTCATTTGACTGTATAATTTCTCAAACGGATGGTTATTCAAAACCAGAAATTTTTTGTTCACATGATTCCTAAATTTGTTTTGGATTTTTTTCAAAATCATTGCAAACATTTTAACAGTATCCTTTTTATTTCCAACGTACGCCTCATCACTACAATTCGAAATACTACCGCTAATTCCACCAAGACTCAATGCTTTCTGAATAGCCTTATCCCTACCAATTACCCTGTTTTTGCTTGAACGATATTGCAATACATCCAATTTATGTAGCAATTTAGAGATGTTCATAGCCCGAGGCGTTTTATCAATTCTCTCTATATACCTATCAAGCTTTGTTTCATATTCACCACTAAAACCGTATATTTCATCGAGCAAACTGTCTTCACCAAACAAAACCTTCTGGCCATCCATCCCAACTACAAGTGATGTATGAATCGTAAAATTTCTATTCAAAATTTCGTCAAATCTTTCAATCATTTTTTCTTGTCTGGGTTTAACCAGCTGGTATATATTATTACCTTGGTAACCATTCGTAAATATGATACCAACCAGTAACCATGTACCACATATTAAACGACACTTCTCGACTACGGAACTTCCCTGTGTCAACAGAATGCTATAGACGAAGGTTATATTTAGGAATTTGTCTTCGTTTTCGATATAATTCTCAATATAATGCTTCAACTCAACATATTTTTGAAGAAATAATCCACTAAAAATTGCTGTTAAAATAAGACAACCCCAATTAGGCCAAGTAAATGCAGAAATATAACCAATAAAATTGAGGGCATCAATTCGCTTATGATTTGCGCAAGTTACAAAATATAATTCATTTGCACTCGGTATTTGAAAGTCACTAAAAGAAGGTTCTAAGCTATCTTTCTCGGTAACATAAGGAGCATAAGGACTACCGACATGTTGGCTTCTATACATTGAAGATGTTCGAATAGTAGAGTTCGGAAACATTAGATTAATAATTATATCTCGAACAAATATATCTGAGTTAGATTTTGCAAAGTCTGTAAGATAATAAGATCCAGATAGTTTTGTGTTTAATTGCTTTCGTCCATCTGCAATGTATCCGACAAGTAATTTTTTAAATGTTATCCAAGCGTGTTCGATGTTGCTTATTTTGGTGAACAGTTTAGGGTCATATTTCAGCCATAGCAGTCGATAGTATTTGGTAACCTCTTCTTCGACACACGTACTTAGAACATAATTGATTAATTCAAAAGTTTTAAAGAAAGGTGAAACCATAGGCGGCGTTTTTGAAAGACGTTTATAACAAATAGTCCTATAGCTTTCATCAAAATACTTAAGCTCGTGTGCTGAGGAAACTATGTACTTTTTTCGAACAATGTAAGCCTTGCTTTCTGGTAGGTAAACTATTTGAAATACAAGTTTTTTGGCTATTGAGTCAACTATACCTTGGCTAGGTTGGTAAAATATTTCATCTTCGCTCGGTTCAGTATGCTCCACTCTGAAGAATATATCATTCGTGCCTGAAAACCATTTTTTTGAAGAGCTGCGTTCAACTTGGATGAAAAACCAGTGTGATTTTGATCCTGTTGGGATGTGTTGATTCAGCCTGTAGTCGAACACAGTGTCAAAAAATGTGAATGGGAGCGGATATTGTCTCCAGTACCTTTCGGAAATTCGTTCAGATGTCCAGGATTCACATTGTCTGGGATGGATATATATTTGGACGACACATGTTAATTTGTGGGGTGGGGATGCACGAAATTTAAATTCATCCTGAAAATTTCCGTATCGTAAGTCGTCGAATTCATAAACCTTTTTTGAGCTCGCTAAATGAGACAGTTTATGCTTATCATTGCATTTCACAGAAAAAAGGCGACCAGCAGCAGTGTACCTGTATCTGGAAATTATTATGGGGAAATCCATGGGTTCAAATTGGTAAGCATCACCATGATGGATCTAAATATCGATACAAATTTTATAAAAATTAAAAACTGTACGCTTTTAATATTTAAAATGTGCTTTACCGTTGGGATCCCAGGTGTGTAGGGTATTATCTCATTTAAAACAAAGTGAATAGAACAGCTTTGAAAAACTTTTAAATGGTGGTTTAATTGCAAGGAATTTTCAGAGAGTAGAAACGAACTTTTTACAAATAGAATACCTTCAACTACTAAAATGAAGAAGAACATTGTAATATGAATTATTAGGCTTAAGTTTCAAATGTCAACTGAATAGAATTGTATTTCGGAGTTCCAGCCATGTCGCCAGTAAGCAGCTTACAGCTCAAATAATTTCAGTTGGAGCTTATCTTACAAAAACTAATTATTAAACGGATGTGTCAATAACATGTTCGCTCTATATGTAGTTGTGTGAAGTTATATGGAGTTCAATACATATTTCAGCAGCTGACAAGGGTTGATTACGAAATATTCAAAATGGAAAAATACCAAAAGGCTTTACCTGTTTAGACATGTAATTGAAGCATGTATTTTATTATCATTTAATCAATATTTCAAATCATTTGAGTTTTCCGGAAAATCATTTAGACTCTAAGATAATTTAGGAATTCCGCATCTGTTAAACATCAAATATTAGATCCTGGCAGTTCCCAAAACAACGTTAAATTAACGTTTCAAGCTCATTTTAACGCTCCACGGTTTTAAAGTTCTTTTACACAGTACCTTAACATATGCATCACATTTACATCTTGTTACTAATTTCAAAATATTACACAAACAGCCATAAACTTTAAGACCAAATTTCCAAAGCAAATTACAAATCAAATCTTTTAATTCTAAAATCATACAACTAAACCCCAAAATAAGACCACCTCCAAGCAATATAAATATTAACTGTATATTTCCCGCCATATTCGGCTTTTGTGGAAGTTCATTGTTGTTTGCGCTCTCCAAATGCGTTTTATTTATAAACTTTTGCCACCATTCAAACAAAGCAGAACTGGAAGCCCATCTTGTTCTTCTGTATATTGATGTAGGAACTAAACCAGTATAGAAGAAAAACAACGAGGGTTTCGTTAAAGCCTCTGTCCCAACATCAGAGTGCTTTCCTTCCCTTTTCAAATCTCTTGCTAAGTTGTGCGCCAAATATTCGGGTAAAATCCAAGCTGATTTATTACATTTCCTCAAGTCATCCTCCACCACTTTGCTTTGCCCTTCCTTGAAAATTGATTGAAACCCTATTTCGACAACGTCAATATATTTTACCGAAATATCGTATTTTAAAATCCCAACCTTCACAAGAGGCTCTAAAAGCTTAAAAGGTTCTTCCAACAATTCTAAGATCTTCCAATGAACTTTCGTAACATTAAAAACATTTTCAAATTTAAGTAAATCTTTATCCACCAAAAAGTCTTCCATTCCTAAATAAATATTTTCCCAAGTCAGACTTACCTCAGTCTGCCCAGTAAAAACTCTACCGATATTTGTCCTCATTTCAATATTACCTTCCTCAATCTCAACAAATTTTCTCATGGAAATTTCCTCAATTTCATTTACAGTATAGTCAATGTTATACAACCTGCTATATATTGTAAAATTGTGATTGACTAACTCTTCAATTGTTTGAAACGGAGTACGTTGTCTTGGCAAAACAATTTTGTATACGTTTTCGCTCTTAAACGCATTACTTATTACCAAACCTGCTAGCAGTATTCCGCAAATAATGAACCGGAAATGATATATTTTGGCCATTTTTTCAGGAAAGGGATCCCCCTGTTCCAACAAAACTTTCATGATACACCAAATACTTGATTTGGACCTCATAACCTTTCCCGCCAAATACGAAATACAGAATGAAATAATTGTCACGGTAATCACAATCCATTTCCAAACATTATCATCAAAAACGGAAAGAAAGCGTGTAAATGGAAACTCATCAAGGCCCTTGTGACCACAGCTGACGAATCTTAGTGAACCGAAACGATTTCGAAAGTTTAGCGTTGATACCTGTAACTCGAATGGAGACTCTTGTATAAATACTGACCTGTCAAAGCGCAAGTGCTGCTTAAATTCTACACTTGGATTATGACCTGGCCAATTAAATGTAACATTTCCCAAACAAAAGTTAATTATAGAGGCGTAAGCAAAAGCGAGCATTTGCAAACTGTCCGAATTGAATTTTCGAATTTGCTGGTAATTTTGTAATGGATATTTTAAAAGGGTTGGTTTTTCCTTCAAAAAATATTGGATTCT
>JAQFZG010004988.1:0-10948 GCA_034695465.1 Entomobrya nicoleti
AAATTATATAATAGCTTCTTACGCAACATCTCATCCCTTGAAGAGGAGTTGCCTACTTGTTTTGGGGGTTGGAAGAGGTGTTCATTACTTCATTAAAAAATAATAAAAAAGATTTTATTAATTTAACTAAAATGCGTAGCTCTACTTGTCTAATTGGGATTGGGGCTCATAATAGATAATCATGTCTAGTAGATGTGATCTTCTCAGTAAAAAAAATAACTGTGACGATTGGCTAGTGGCCAGGTACGTTTGTATGCATGGGCCGTTGGCGCTGATAGCCAGAAAATTGATTACCTTTGCGTTTTATGAGAAGCGCATAAATATATTGAGTATGTGCCGATACAGCAGTTAATATGTTTTGCTTTATAAGGCGTAGTTGGTAGCATTACCAAATGTGACGACTTGTCGTTTTATAAAATTTTCGCATAAATGTGTGATTTATTTCACAGACAGTGAGACTCCGATACGTCTTATGATGGCACCAACGATTTTAAGAAATTAATGCATTGTTTCAAAGTGAGCAGGCAGATTAGCTGCTTTAAAAGATTAAAAATTATGAAGAGTTCCCCGAGATGGTGTTTCTCAATGCCGTCTATTTTCTGCAAAGGATTATGACAGACATCACTTAATGACAGATTGACTAAGGGAATGTAATTTGTTGGAGAAGCTAAAAAAACGGACGAGTTACTAAAAAAAATTAGCACTGCTATATACAAAGATATAGATATGAACTTATCGTTAGATTTATCAATTTTACCATTCTTCGAAAACACGTGTGGTCAGAAGACAATCATATCATTGTGATATTTCCTTTAAATGTTATTTTCCACTTAGTATGCAGTACTTCACGATTGTAGTGCCTCACGAATTCACGATTCTTCTTGTTTGTTTATACAATGATGAATGAATTTTGTGAAAAACTCAAAACTTTAATATGAAAGAAAAAAGGTTTAATGATATTCAGATTACCTTTCATTAAATCGATAATTTATCAATTATTTCCGGCAAGCCTTGTTTTCATAAATACTGATTAACAACATCTTAATGACTTTGATTTGTGTATAAATTATCAAGCCTTGACCCATTCTTTTTATTAATATGTATATGTAATCTTGATGTTTGTATTGTTTTCAGGAATTTAAATCTTCACAAGCACAAATCAGAAAATCAGCAGCAGAAAACTAAAAGCAGCCATTTCTTCTACATAACGATTCCGCACATTATCAACTTTATGAAAGTTTCTTCAGGAAGACCTACGCCAAAATTCCAGTATTTCCAGTGACCTGAAGCGCTCGTCTACGTTCTCCTCCAAGATTACCTGTCCCAATTTTTATAGTCCCTCAGGTACCAATTTTCGTATTAAAAATGCTGGTTAAATCTTGCTTATAAAAAATCGCACGAAGCCATTGCCAATTTTTCACCACTTCATTGATGCCAACATGCGTGGTGATAAATAATGCATCGCCAAATACCACATGTGACATGTAAAAAACTAGGTAAATGGAGTTCCATTCATCCTTGTGTCTTGTATTCATCATGGAACATTGGTCGCACGTGCTTCAGAAAACAGTATACATCATTTACTGATTTTACTACTGATATCTATGGATGATGATGATAAATGTATCCCAGCCCGGTGCAGTACAGAGTGCAGTCAAATTCTGCTTTAATTTGTTTGTGCAAAAACAAACATTGGAGTTCCTTTATGGGGCAGAGATATTTAAATCAAACGTTTGTTCAGCAAGTATGATAGCTGTATCAATTTAAACAGAATGTGACTGCACAAAAAAAGCTTATCTTTATCCTAATTTTTATCTATATCCTTTTAACTTTATAGTGGTGGATGCAAATGGTCTAGTCTGGATAAATGTAGCAAAAAAGTCAAATGCTGAATGGTTGTTTATGTTTCAAAATGCAAGCTCTATTGCATGCCTTCTTCCAAGTACTGGAGTGCACAAGGGACCAATTTGAATCTCAAATGATCATCGTTACTACTCTGTGGAAACACAACACAAGCCACATTCCTGTATCATATTATGTGCATCCTGTGTCCTGTGCCACACCGCACCGGTAATATTAGCCAGCCGGCATCATGTTCATCTTCTTCGGTTTCTTCTTATCTTACTCAACTGAAGAAATCCTCTCTTCTTCTTGTTTTAAATTTTTGAAACAGCAACATACATACAAAATGTTGTATATTTTGTATCCTATTTTTAGCTGTTCAATGCCACGTGAAGGTAGTTAGTTTTAGCTGTATGTATGTTTGTTGTTGGCTTGCTGCTGTCTTGAATACATTGAGATTCATGAAATTGGTCGTTTGTAAGACGTTACATTGTAATATACTATCCATAAATATGTTAACCTATCTCCATATATTTTAGAGAGATTTATACCTGCATATTTTACATTTAACCACCCTGATATATGTATACAAATGCACACTATGTTACTTACACACAATATCCATTTGTTTTTTAGTTTTAAATGAAGAAACTTTGAATTTGAAAGATAAGTTATGCTTCTCTCCCACGAAGCTATAAATTCAGCAGTTTTTTTTGTTGTGGTGTATGCCACATCCGTTTTATAGCACTACAAGGCTAGTGCTGTAGAACACTGTAGTAATCAGTCAATATACTCCAGTTTTTATGTCTGTTTTTTAGAATCTTTTGCCTTGCCATATGTACAAAAAAACATTGTCATTCATTCAGTTTGCAATAAACAGACCCTTTATAATATGCCAACAACATCACATCACAAATTGATGCTGATGATGGCTGATTTTTTTTTTGGTATGAAAATGAATGCAAAATGACAATACGTGATCTCTACAAAAAAATTGGGCAAGACAAGCAAATATTCTTTTGTGGTCTGGTGACACATGACTTTTAATGATCGAGATCTGATCATCATCGTCAGTCCAATTTTAACTTGACATTGTGCAAAAAGTGCATCATGGCTTGAAGAAGATAATTGAATGCAAATTTTTTTAAAGCAGTAATGCAATGCAGGCTTTCATAATAATTTGAGCCAAAAAAGCAGCACAGCTTAATATGCAATTCATGTAATCAAGTCAAGTCAAGAGGCTTGTTAAATCGGAAAACTCTCGTTTTTGCTGCAAAGTATAGTGCAGAATGCAGAGAATAAAAGAAAGCAGAGTTGAGTGAGTGAGTGGAGTATTGGATTAGTGAAAATTAGTGTTAATGGGTTTTATGATGTTGGCAAACATTAAGTAATTTGTAACAAAACGCCACAAAGATAAGAATACATCTGCACATTTTGCAGCAAAAAAATTATCTTCCTCGAGCGAGAGAGAATGAAGATTTGTGTGGAAAAAAACTAGTATTGTTACAATGTGAAGTAATCATTTTTGCATGGTAAGCACATGATGAAGATGTGAGCAGTTTGAAGTGATGTTGAGTAAGGTGAAGGTGAGGTATTTGGTGAAAGTGGTTTGTGAAATGTGGATATTTATTGGGTTTTTAATGGAAACAACTTAATGGCTTCCTGCTATTTTATTGGTATTTTGGAATAAAATACTTTGGTTTTATAGCTGTTTTATTGTTTTGCTAAGAGAAAGCACTTGAGTGAATGGACTTTTACTGATTTGTGGATTTATTCATTTTTATTTGCAGATGCTCCCTTAGCGGAAAAGCTGGCTTCGTCAAGGGGTCAGGGTGATTCTGCTATCATTGCACCACAGCAGCACCTACTCTCCCGGGGGAAGCAGAAGAATGAGGCGGAGAGAAAAAATGAGAACCGGGACAATCACGTAGCCGACATTAATGAGGATAATCAAGAGAAAAATAAACACATAAACATATCGGAATCAATTGGGGAGAAGCAGCAGCAGCAGATTCGTCGGCCCACCAATTTGTCTTCCAATTTGGCCAAAACTCCCACCACCAAGAACTCGTCCCCTTTTGAAAGCTGCAAGGAGTTTTTGGCAAACTCGGCAAAGTCAATATATTCCTGTGACGCTTCCACACAGGATAGTCAAAATCATCAAAATAACTTATCATTTCATAAGGTTCCATCCAGTAGAAGCGTGTCCAATATTAAGTCGTGTATGGTAGCGGATAAAGGCTCTTTGACCGATGTGCATTGTGGTGCGACTACTGGAAGGAAACTTGGTGAAGACTTGTGCGAAGACGAAGTAGAAATAGTGTCCCTGTTAGAAGAACAAATTCCAAGATATAAATTACGTGCGGATACGCTAACACAATTCTCAGGTGCGCACACAAAACAAACAAAAATATTATGATTTTGTCAAATTTCGTATTAATATAAACTTTAGCTATTGTCGCAATTTTTAATGTGTATTGATAATTTTTTACTTTCAACATCTTCAGGTTACGCTAACGAAGATTTTGTGGGCATTCCTTATCCAGCACTACAAGATTTCAGCCCTGTTACTCCAGAGCAGGCTTATTTAACGTTCGGATATTTTCGTAAGTGATAATATGCGTTTGATTCATTTTATACTGATCAAATTACATTATATAAAGTGGTAATGATGATTTAGAGACATGATAGTAAAAAATATAAATGTCTACTCATCATTCTTAGAAAGCCATAAATTTTTTCGCCTAACATCATTACTATTTACACTCTGAAAAGCTCAGTAAATTCGGTTTAATTGGTACTGCTATGCTGCTAATTTGGTATATTCATTTGTACGTACTTTGTGGAATTATTTTATTTTAAGTTGGATTTTGAGTTTATTTATCAGGATTCCTATAAGGCCGTTGCCCTTATATGTTATAGGAATCAAAAGTTTTTGTAACAATTTAAATTGCAGGCAGATAGGTAAAATCTCTCTCTGACATCTGATGATAAGTTTGAACATGAATTGCGACAATGCGGGGCATATGCTGAATGAGAATTTCTCCGGTGGTGTCCATAATTTCCCCTTAATGGTGTATGATTTGCCTATTTTTATAATTTTTTAACATTTAATATTTCGCCCTATACATTCGTGAGGGGCCAAAAATGTTGCAACCTTGATATGATATGCTAAATCTAGTAAGAACACAATATGTTTAATCTAATTCAATATCGCATACAATATACAGTCTTATTTGAACCAAAACAAACAAAGAAGACTCATTTCTACCTTTTACTAACTCAATTACAGGAAACCGGAATCAAATTACATTTCTAGGTCATAATATTAATATACAAAATCCACCAAAAACTCTAAATTGCCCACAATTAGACATGCTATTTGTTTTGTGGTAAAAGAAAAGAAAGCTTAGATGAAAATTCGCGGAAGCATATTATACGCGAACTTGAGCCAGGCCACAAAATCAAATTACATGCCGGTCGATTGGTTGCATATTCAATATTTACTCTTATCACTGATACGATGAAAAATTGTGGTTTGTTTAGTAATCATTTTGTATGCAATTTTACAACAATATGCAAAAATTTGCATTTGCTTGACCTTGCTTTGAGAGGTCTAGTCAAACCGATTTCCATTTTTCCATCACGTTTTGATAATCATGCAGGATAAACCTGGTAATACTAAAGCTACATGTATTTACCTTATCATATAATTCTCTTCAGCATTCACCTTCACAAATTTCACCGCATGAAAAACATGAATGTTTGGTATTGATTGACGTAATGAATTTTTACATTGGAACAAACAGAGCACGTATATAGCTTCATCACAGGCAATATAAGCTGACGTAGCTCGATATTTTTTCTAGGACATGGGCACACAGTCAATATCTCTATTACGCCCTTTGACATTAAACTTACAGCTTTAGGTAGACATGGTTTAGCTTTTAAGCGTGTTATTTAGCATTGATGAGAAAGGCGGTAGTATATTTTTGCATAGTTTAAATTTAAAGTATTTTAATGTAAGCATGTTACGGTGGTTGGCAGTTGACAAAAGTTTTGTGCAATGTGCTGATGCTTGTCGGGTCGATAATTCGCAATCAATCATGGTGTCATGCTAAAAATGGATTACATACTTAACAGTACTTTCAGTTTTTCAAGATAACCATTTCTTCTTATTTGTACATCATCATCATCATTCATTACAGTGAAATGTAACGTATTTGTTTAAGCTTACGAGTGTAATGACTGAAGCGTTTATACAAACGGTCAAAACCAACCACACCAGCAGGGTAAAGCTTTTACAAGTTGTTCATGTGCAAAAATATTTTGCAAATACCTATACACATGTGTTTCGCCAGTTTATGGATTCATTGGTCCCGTTTTTGTTGCTCTGAACTGAACTGGCTGTGAACTGAAGCCCATGTTTTAAAGTGTCAATCGAGCATGTGTTAAAAACGATGCTTTTAAGTACTTTGCAACATTAACATGATCATGATCAACTCTGCTTCTTTGACTGTTTTATGTTTTTGCAGAAGAGAAGAGAATTAGCCATTTTGCTCATTTTCTGCTGATGATGGTGGTAGTATTTTTAGAACATAGTGGATATAGTTCATCTTCATGATTCTTCGTCGTAGTTATATTTCGCAGATAACGACAATGTAAAAACAAACTTGTCTTAACATCTCATGTCCTTTTCACGTTTTTTAGTACATTGAGTGTACATTGTCTGTCAGCAAAATTTTGCTTGCATGCATTATGTCTCATATTGCTCATCATGATGATGATAACATGACTCCTTTCCTAGCAGTAGCAGTAACATGATATGCTACGTTACATTTGGAAATGGGATTAATATTCCATAAAGTAAAGTAAACAGTAAAAAAGAGAGTAAATTTTGCAGCGATAAGCGAAACGAATATGTATTTTATACTGACTGTGAACTACATATGTTCACTCAACCTGATAAAATATGCTTTTTGCGACTCCAACAGCATTAGTTCCCGTTTTAACTTTTTCGGTTTTTATGCCATCACGCAACAGTAGTTAAATATATTATGTACTTTCCGTTAATATACTTAGTAATATTTTTAGTGGTGATAATTTAATTGGCGAGACGAACATTTTTATTGTTTCTTTTAGTGCCATTTTAATATATTCGGAGGCATGTTTGCGTGCCAAGTTTATTGACGGACGTGTGCGAAAAATACGAGGTGTGAATGTGATTAGTATTTTATTACATGAGTGCTTGGGAGGTGTCCTAAGTGCTGGAATGTAGTGTGTGTAGAATGGTGGATTAGTGATATGATAGGCTGATACCTGTCATGGATGGTAACGTAATAAGGATAAAAATATGCCTTACTAATAATCAGTCGTGTCTATAGACTGAGGTAAGCGTGAGGTGATATCTGAGGGGATTATCAGGGGAAAATATAAATATCCATGTATTTATAATATACTGTTATTACGTTAAATACTTAATCAAGCCTCAAAAATTCAATACGTGACAGATGACAAATAAGGGTCTTAAAATTCTTAGAAAAGCCACCTGGCATGTACATTTCAGTGAGCATATCTTTGAAACTACGTACTATTTACATAGTATTTTTTAAAAAAAACCATCGAATGCATACGACAAAAGTTAACAAAGAAGTTTTCATCAAGAAGTCCAATACTTTGACTCCCATGCATTATCGTAAATAAGTTTTCATTCGTAACAATCCATCAGTCTAAATTATTTCAAATGAATGATAAACAAATATTTATCTGGATAATGGAAAGTAAAGAAAACCTTTCACCTTTTAGACAAATTAATCCAAATTGATTGGGGAAATGTAATAATCGATAGATTTAATTGAACTGTTATATTAAGGTTAAAGAACAAGGTTGAGGTTAATATTTGAAGCAAATTATTAGTTTAATTGACGTTTTGGATAAGGAATTATTTTATTTTAGTTATCATAACGTTGATTGTAATCTATTTTTCTGCATTGGGCATTTTCGGACACCACTATCTATTTTTCTGTTTGTAAGTTGTATTTCCTAGCTTTACAGATTACTAATGGATGAATTCGTTGTTCGGTTGTAGACTTAACTAGTTGAATCAGCCCGTCTCATGGTAAAGAATCCGGGCGGCTAGATGGGTAAAAATTTACAAACCCTACCATTTCCCATAGACCAATCCACATTCTAACTTTCACCACTCTTTTTTCCTAAATGCAAAATACTTCCTAACTCCCAATCTTTTCGTAATCTCACTCCACTTCCAAGTACCCGCCATATTTCTAACACTAACCAACTTTCTTACTCCCCCCAAGCACTTCCCCACTCCTAGCCCTAGGTAGGAAATAAGGAAATGTCAAAACTTAAATCCCAACCTCAGAATAAAGTTCAGTGTCTCCAATTACCCCCATATTTCGAGTTTCAGCATGCTAAATCTTCATTTGTTTGTTCTGGGGTCCCCTTTCACGTAGGAGAGGGGACCCCAGAACAAACTCTCAGATAATAACTTAAGCCTGATCGTATACGTATTCGAATTTGTCGTTACGTTTCTAGTTTCAGCCTGCTGACCATTTATTTGTGCAATTTGGGGTACCCCACTCAGGTAGTAAAAGGTCAAAACTCAAATCTGACCTTAGATTCAAATTAAGCATCTGAAATTGTGCCTACATTCTACTTTTTAGCCTTCAACGCCAACCTTTAATGTCAAAATTGTTACATAGATACGCCGTCCACATAAACCCACTCCTTACACAATATAATTTTTGAAACACAACGTAAGTTTTCTACTAAGTGGCGTAAAGCTATAGCTGGACAGAATGAACGACACTATTGAAATGTATAGTACTTGATAGATACGCCGTCCACATAAACCCACTCCTTACACAATATAATTTTTGAAACACAACGTAAGTTTTCTACTAAGTGGCGTAAAGCTATAGCTGGACAGAATGAACGACACTATTGAAATGTATAGTACTTGATGTGCAACTAAAATTGATGTAATAAAGCTTTGGCTGTCCAATTGAGAACAAATTGAGTTTGACAAAAATACTTCAAAATCATAGGAAAACATTGGTTGCACACTAATTTTATTGTTATCACTTAGTTTTCGTAGTATTGTACAGCTTATGTTCACATGTGTGCTATTTTATGTACACAATGCATTTTTCCTAAATTAGTAAACACTCCAAACTTAAATACTACCTATTTAGTGGCACACCAAAACGATGTTCATTTCTATGAAATGTCACGTCCTTTCTCTGCCCTCTTTCATATAAAAGGCATGCATGAATGTTTACTTGTACAAGTTTATTACGTCAACTGCATCGCATCGATCAATTTTCCCTTTTTCCATTGTTCCCTGATTTCAAGTGTATTGTGTAAAAAATTATTTATGTTGGCTCAGCAAAACATAAGAATAGTCTTAAATCAAATCCATTTACATTAACGTCAACAGTAAACACGCACAAGTTAAAACTCGACCCTTTCACTATTAAATAATTGCAAACTTTTTATATTTGCACTTTACATTTTTTACTTTGTGAAAATATTAGGATTTCCCTTTACTTTTTAATCATAGTTAAATAATCATTTTCATATCTCATTCATCCCTTTTATCTCAGCAAATTTTAGTAGTTTTACCTGGTAATGTTAGTAAATATAAGTTATTTACAATTACAAACTATGCAAACTAAAATTTACCTGGATAATGTTCTGCAAATAAAACACCTACATATACGTAATGCATTTATTTACTCATCTCTCCTCACCTTACCTCAGACAATGGACACATTAAAATAAATTAGATGCGCTGTTGTATAAACCAAGAGTTCCAAATCAAATCAATCAGTGTTGTTGGAACCACCGCCGCGATGAGGAAAGCTCTTGCATTTGGAGCTCTGAGCTGTAGTCCTACTTGGACTGGAGTTGGCAGTTAGTTGGCATTGCACTGGCAGTAATATCAATACCACTACAACAACGGTTTTTTATTGCAAATCCAGCGGTTCTTGTGCAAATAATACAAAAGCTTTTATTATATCAACAGCAAAAAAACCAAATCAGTATAATCTGCCAAGGTTGCTTTTTCTGCACTTTCTTGACGTATTCAGTTCAGTCAGTCGGCAGAAGTCATAAACTTATAACATAACATAGCAGAAGAGTCAAGTTAAGCTATTTCGTTTTCTGCTGGTTTCGGTCGATTAACGTGTAGAAAAGAAACATAAATAAAAAAGTGAACATGAGTACATGAAAAGAACACATTATGATGATGATCATCATCATCATGGAATATGGTGGAATGGTTGGAGAGACGTGATCATTTTTGTGATATGGCTAGTTTGGAAAAGGAAATTATTAAATGTGACTGTGAGTTGAGCGTTTTGTGAGCGTTAAATTATTATGAACTTCCTCGTGTACAATACATGATCTAATATCTAATAGGCAGTTCAAAACATAAACAAAAAGGTCATAAATAGCTACCTATCTACAAAATGTACTTGAAATGTAACCCTGTATATATTACAAATTATAGTGTTCAAAGAGAGTTAAATTACTTTTTATGGCACATATTTCGCAGTTGGTTAAACACAGTATATAGTCGACTGTAGTTGAATTTAAAAAGAACATGGGCAAAATGAAATGAGAATCGGATTTCCAGTTTATGGGCAATGTGATCTTTAATTCTAGCTCTAACCATTGATCACGTACATGTCCTATTAATGTGCTGCTCGTGTGCACATAAAAATATTAAGATGACTCTGCTGACTCTATTTATATTTTTTAAATAGTCTGGTTTAGTTTAAACTAGAAATATTCTGGAGTAAATCATCATCATCATTAAATTGTGTGATCTTAACTTTTATTCCAGTTTGAAAATAACGAACTGAATTATGAAAATTTTCGGTGATTAACATGTGTACCATAATAGCATTGTACGGTCATCATCATCACCATTATGTGAGCTATAAACTATTGTTATGAATTGTCCAGTAATTTGTGTGTGAAACGAAGCAGAATGGAGGATGATGATGATGGGAATGGAATGACTTTTTGTGGATATGAAGCACTCGCAACTGTACAACAAAAGAATATAGATGAAGATGGG
>JAQFZG010004989.1:0-10945 GCA_034695465.1 Entomobrya nicoleti
AAACTTTATGTACTACTTTGTACTTATTTATGGGTCCAAAAATACTAACTTATTGATAAAATCTTATGGTCACCTTACCTATTTCAATCAACTGAAACAAAAGTAAGCCGACCGAAAAGGAAACTGGGAATAATTATGAATGGTGAATTATGGAAAAAAGATTAGCGTAAAAGCTAATGTCGGTGGAAGCAGTCAGCACCGTCGCCGTGTAGTTTCCATTTTTCCCAAGCAAGCAAGCCTAATAAAGTAGTGCACGTGTTTATCGATTAAACAAGGCTTATAGCTTTCTCAAATGATTTCATGGAGAGTGTAATTTTATTATAACACTTGACCTCACCGACGCCCAATTCATTTTCACTCTTGCTACAGTATATACATTACAATTTAACTTTAGTCAAAACCACAGATGACCAGGCATATTCTCACATTACCCCGATGAAAATGTCTAACAAAGCCAAGCCATTATTGTTGAGTTCCAAAGTTCCAAACGCCAAAAAGTTTATGTGGATTTTGAAACCTATCTTTTAGTGGTTTGTTTACAGTTTGAACTTCAACTTTACATCAGACGATTTCGCAATGGTCGTTAATTAGGGGACGGATTAACATTACATTACGCAATACAATACGCAAGTAGTGTTCCTAAGTCAAAGAGCCAAAAATTGAGTCGTATTGTATCACAAAATCAGTCGTACGTATTGCACCTTCTAGGGATGCATAGTGTTAAACAATTTTTATAACCAAATTGCAAACCTTCGAAACAATGATTTCAGTTAAAACACAACAAGTATCCGCATGCAGCCGGGGACATGGCCTTACCCGAATATGACCATTGGAAAAGAAAGACTTTGAATGAAAAGTCGTAACTGGCAAGCTCTCTGTTAGCGTTGGCACGCACTACTATCTAGTTACCAGTTACATGCGCATTGTTCACTTTGTTTCTGGTACGATCGTACTACTTTCGCTGTACAATTTGAAGATGTCTCTACCAATACTACTACCATCGTCAGTCATCATCGCTGTTTACAAATTGCAGAAATAATCATTCAGGCTTCATGCATGTCAACATTTAATTTTTAATTTATATTTATTTCGTACCAAAAATTCAGATAAGAAACATAACAATATCATATCATATCACCGGATTTGATTAACAGATGCTTGTTTATCATTTAATTTAATCGATTATACATACATTAGACTAAATAACCTCTGAGAAAGCTAAAGGCTTAATTTGATAACAGTCTTTCCAACTCTCTCCGACTAGCAAACATTAACTAGAGAAAGATATAACTAATGTTAATTTCAACAAAATCTTACAATAACAACATGCATCTCTACAATGACGTCTACAAGTTCATCTAAATAAAATTCATAAGCCAATTATTTTTTGATAACAATATTTTAACGAACCGAACTACACGATTATTCGACAGACACAACTCAATTTAATTTGTCTACAAAAATATTGGTCACTTAATTCTTCTTCAGTGTTCACTAAAGTTAGTAGTCATCTGGCATCCCCCCTAACGGCTTTGGAACATTTCCTCCCATAGCGTAACTATTCTCAGCTTTAGTCCTGATGTATAAGCAGAGAATTAGGCCAATCACAGTTACAACTCCTGCAATTACCAGACATATTTTTAGTTGCAGACTCATTCCTCCTTCGGAAGAGTCGGTCTTCGCGGGTTCTGTAGAGTTTGCAGTGTCGGATACATTTCCTACAAAAATATAATACAACGAATGCTAATCAATAATCACTATCGACAAAAATTCAATAAACAGTCTTTCAAATATATTCATTTAGTTATTTAAAATTAGCTTACCATTAGCACTAGCCAAACTCGCTGCGCAGATAAGGGCAAGGACCATTGCCATTGCAGCGTACGTGACAGTCTTAACTCCAACCGCAGCCATCTTCAAAAAAACTTGCACTATGCACCTTCGTTTATCTTATCCTCTCTTGTGTTGACAAGGAATGGATGGAAACTTTCCGTTTTTACAGCGATCCACCTGTAAATTGTTATAACTGATGAGTGAAATACAATTAATTCTAGGCCATAATAATCAAAACCACTAACAAACAATAGTAAACTTTTATTGCTGTTTTTAATTTTTTTACTTTACCTTATATCAACAAATGGGATAAACCCTATTCTTAAGAATAGTGATCACAGGGCAGAACGTCAGTAACACTTATCACTGAAGAATGAATAGTTGTTTTAGATGTGAATTAAATTGACGTGTGGCAAGCAGGACAACGAATTACTTCAAAACAAAGAAACACGCAAAAATAGATTCAGAATTACAGAAATTCAGAAGATAAGCGTATAGTTTTTTAATACAATGACAAAACCTGTAAGTTTTTAATTAGACTACCTCGATATTTAATTCTGCGACCACAATTCCACGATTTCTTGTTGGTTAGCTTGTTGGTTGGACCAGGCAGGCGGGCACTTGCTTATTCGCATAAGAAATTGAACTAGAAACTTAAGTTGGAAAATGAATATTGCGCCGTGAATGCTATTCTTCGATTGATGAATGAGAATTCTCCAGTAATATCGGGTGGGTCGTGGGTAGTAGGTGTATCAATCTCTGAAGTTTCTTCAATTCATATTAATTTGAACTTGAACTGTGAGCTGACGATTTGCAAAATTACTTGACTAAATGCAAATTTGTCGTAGCGCAAAAATGTGCATAGTATTTTCCATACTCAGTTTGTTAAAAAAAAATCGCCAGCATGCAGGAAGGATATATGTTAATAATACAGAGATTATTTGAAAGTAGAGAGAGATCAGGAATATCAAAATTAGTCAAATTAACTTGAACTAAGAGTTGGAGACGACATCCTTATCGTATCAATTTAGTTAGGCTGAAGTAAGTGATACCAATAATATGTAAATCCGTTTGGATAGTCTCTTCACAATCACACTGCTGCTTTACTGAAATCTGAAAAATCTTACATGATTGTTCTCCAAGAAAACTGTATTATGTATAGTATCTTGATCTCGATATGCATTCAAAGATGTAAATGACTTGTTATAAAAGATAAAGCTAGTTAGCTACTTTATCTAATTGAAGAACTGTAATTGAATCTGTTCTCTAACCGTATTAAATTGAAAAGAACCGATTTTGTAATGTTTTGAAAACAGTGACTCATGACTTTTCTCTTTAAGAATATCTACGAAAATATAGTATGGGCATACGTCCGTAACGTTCCTTTTCAGTTTCTTTTGCCATTCCTTTTTGTGTACTTTTACTTTCTCATTTATTCCAATTCATTCCATGACGTGAAAACAGATGAGTACATAATACACCATTTCGCTATTAAAGACCTTTCTCTATTTACTCCAGCAAAGTAAAAGTATATTATGGTAGACTTGTGTGTGTAGTGTGTATGCTATGAACAGGTTTCCCTTCTTGGCCGCTACGTACGCAGATGTATGGCTTTCAGGAAAAGTGGAGAAAGTATGCATTGCATTGGTACAGCACAGACGGATGTAAAATCGATAATCACTTTTAGTATGGTAGTGTAGTGGTTGGTATACGAAGTATTGAAAGTATGGCGTATAATAGGTCTATAATAATAATAACGGATGATGCAAAGTTATATGCATTGTTGATTGTATTCAATACTCGTTTTTTGATGCCAATACTTTTGGAAACAAATTGGTTGGTAACATGACATGAAACACTAATAACAAGCGAGGGAAAGTTCGCTCGGAAAACATTATTTAGTATTCATTTTCTATAAAATTCTTGCATTTTATTTAGCAAAAACAATAAGCAATACCAGTGGTACAAAATCCTTTACACTGTAAAACAAAATACATAAATTCGTTTTAGTTGACATAACTGAAAATAATCCGTTGAATGTATAGTATGAAAGCAAGCTTCACTTTCCACAAGTATTAAACTTCTGTAATTATAATTTTTACAAAATTAAATCCAATTAAATTGAATCTAAATATCATTATGATTTTCAAAAACCATAGACCACAGCACGGTTTAAATATACCTTTATGCATTGACAGAACTGTGATCTCTATAATCTGATAATTGAGTTGGTAGATTCGAAGTAACTATTTATATATTAAATTCTTTTTCATTTAATCTATTTTAATCTTAAATCTCATTTTGGCCCTACACATACAAACATTAGCTTAGATTTTTATATAGTACATACATGAGAGAATCAACAGGTAAAAAGGATTGTCGCTGTTATATTACTCTAACTCGCTTAGGATTATTTTTTGTGCATATTTCATTTAGTTTATGTTTAAAAAAAATCGTATTTTTAATTATTTTTATATTTGTATGCATGTATTTTTCATATATTATTATGACGATCAGATAACAAAAACAGGCATTCAGGAATTCGGAACGATGGTTTTGCAAGCATTTATCTCTGACGAAATTATTAATTTATTTGGAACTAACTTTAACCTTTTAACCAAATAATCTATACTGACAAGTGACAAATTAAAGCTAACTAACACCATTATTTTACACACGTTTTCCTGAAAGAGAGTTTGCAATTTTGTATATTCATTCATTCATTAATACTAAAATCAGCGAGAATGATGGGGTTGTTTATCCATCATTTCATTCACCAACTCGTCACATGCTATGTCTTAATTATTTAAAAGCTACGCTGCCTAAATATAAATCTGTACAAAAGATATTATAAATTTCTGAAACGAGACTGATTATTCCAAGTGCAAATTTACAAACCACACCACCATTACCAAAGTATTTTCACATTCAAGTGTCGTAATGTAAATAGCCTACATTTTTATATGTACAAGAAACTCACTATAAAGTCTGACTGCTGCAGAAAACCAGCATTGTGATAATGGCAAAAAAAAAGATTTACGAAAAAATCAACTGTTTACTTAATTTACATAATCCGTTTATAAATAGTTTAGTGCTATTTCATAGTACGTAGTATTAGGGTTCAATTTTTAATAAACCTATTGTAATCACATTTACTTTCACCAATAGTTGGCAGAGCGGGGTAAGTTATTTTAATTGCGTACGAAGGTTTGAATGAATTTCAGTACCTATTTACAATGTAATTGTAACGTCTAGTGTGTTTAAAATAGTACTAACATAATATCCGTAAGTATTAAAGAGCATATATTATTATATTCTTAATTTGCGTACTTGTATTTACAATCCTTTGTATCATGCTTTACATTATAATAGTTTACTTACGTTAGTGTGGGTTTCTATATTCATACATGTTACATAACGAAATTTCATCATACTTAGTGCCATTAATTATATCAATTTAAACTTTGGCAACTTTATTGTTTTCACAATGAACATCAGTGAACATCTAATAATAGACCATCTTACTATAGTTTTTTTCTGCTGACATGTAGCTCTGATGATATCTTGTGTTTTACACATACCTATGTACATCTAAATTTGACCAATGTGACCCTTACAATGGATATTCAAACTTACGAATATTACATTTTGTGCGAAAGCTAAGTTTTTGTAGATAAATGCATTTTTCATTTTAATACCACAATATCTGCATTTTATTATCTAGCTTCTAGCACAATCATAAAGAAAAAACTCTACACCACGTTGTAGAAGTACTTACATCTTACATAAAAATACCTATATACATATAGTACACTGGTCTTGCACAACTGGTCAATGTTATTTTTGAAACCTTTTTGCTAATTGTAGTTTTGTCTAGGGTGACGCTACTGCCTAACTGGTTCTTCTATTCACATATATTTGGCACAGACATGATTGATGACTATCATCACATAGCTGATCAAGTTGTTGTGTTGCGGCCTTGATTGTTTAGGCCGGAATTGTGGATTCAGTTACAGTGTTACATGTTACATCCAGCTTCACTACTGAATTGTAAAATTCCTTGACTTCATATAATATCTTCTCTTAATAATACTTCTAATTCGTGCTCAGGAATACAACCAAAAATATTTGTATCTCGTTTACCTGATTTTGAATGATGCTTTGTAAAAATAGCATATACGTACTTATTTATTCGAAATCCCAAACACTAATAATTACATATCTACGTTTGAGTCAGTAGTTAGAACCAAACAGCATCAACAATGAATACATAATTGAGTATTTCGCTTGAACCAAATAATTATCCAGTAGGAATTTGAAGGAAGAGTTGGTGAAAGCAGATTCTTCATCGATTTGAAAAATTCCTCCAAACCAGCATAAGTATGTGGTCGTGTACTTGTTGCAAAACTCAGCAAATGGAGCTACTTAAATAAATTGTGTAAAATACGTTGGGGGAATGAACAAAGATGATGACGTTGCTGCTTGAAGAGTTTTCTCCTTGTAGAGTTTTGATCTGAGTTTCGTTAGATTGCTCCCGCTGAGCTACTTCTTTTAGCCTACAAGAATACATATGAACATTTTCATTAGACTTCATAAATTTTTGCGTGTGCACTCTTACAAAACCAACCATACATTTTTAATAAACAACATCAAAACATTTTTTTACTTTATCAATCAAGCAGAAAACAACAAAAAATATTTTCTTTCTTAGCATTATCGTTTCTCTCTGTGATAAGAAGGAAAAGACACCAATACCAAATTTTTTGAATACAGCTAAAGGAAAAAAACGAAATACACAGAAAGAAAACTAAAACATCAATAACAATCTATCACGTTTGGTGTCCCATACATTTTCCTTTTTGTCATTTAGAAAGGAAACTTTATGAATGTTACTCTAGACAATGCATACATTTGTTTGACACCGCATTGTTTAATGTTTCAAGAAAGCAGAACAAAAGCATACAAATTTTTATTTTCTTTAACCTTTAACTACTTGAATAAAGGTTACGTCGAAAAATGATACTATGTTCTTGACTGTGCACTGACGTTGAATGCTGATTCGGTGAATAAAGCTAATAAAAAATATTTTGATTTTACATGCCTTTCTTGGACTAGAACCTGGTTGATTTGACTGACTAACTGGTGATGGATTATTACTTCCAACACCCCCACTGCTGCCAGGCAAATTAGCTTGAGGATTCAGACTTAAATTCATTTGGCTTGATTGTGAATGTGACCTGGACTCTGGGTCCGATGGTCTATGATGCAAACTTTGATGATGGTGATTGCTCGCAGGATTCTTCAGACTGTAACTTCGGTGGCTTCGGTTGGAACCCGTGCTACGAATAGAAGAGTTGCTGGCTCGTCTTGAACCATCACCTTGTTTTACATGGAAATTAATTTCATATGTATTATAGTTTCTATTTCTTTGGCTTATTATTACCACTATTACCAGGACCAACCCAATATATTTATTATTTAAGCATCTATATTTAATTGGTGCCAATTACGCGGAGCAATACAAAGTGTGTATCATAATATTGGTTCACCTGGGCCTTTTGGAGGAGCGAGTAATGAGCCAGATTGCCTTCGAGAGCTTCCTCCTAACGAACTTCTTTGAGATGAGTTCCGTGAAGCTGCTCTCGTATCACCTGCTTCGCGTAATCATGAAAGTGATTTGATATTTATTTGGAGATAGTTAAATTTCAAGTAGGGATGAAAGGTAAAAATTATGAGTTCAGTTTTAATTGTCATTAGTTGGGTATTTGTCTCGAATAATGTCGCGAAACATTAAATGAAACCTGTTTTGTACATGCTTTGGAAACATGCTTCAAGTCTTGCATTGTTCAGTCAGATAGTAAGCTAGCTATTATTACAGTTTCGAGCAGTTAAAGTTTCGTTCAATTGGAAAACAAACAAGCTTATTAGTATAAAAGTGGGTTTAAACGTATTGTTATCATCTCAAATCTTCATATCAAAACTTAAGCCTATTATAATAATTAAGCTACTTGAGCGTGTAATAAAGTTCACTTGAACAGTAGTTATCTTGCTGTGCATTCGATATGTTACGCATTCATATAAGCCGTCATTTTTAACAAGAAGTATATTGTCAAGCTGTTATAAACATTTGTTTGAAATACAAGTATTTAACTTTAAAACATAATCTTAATAAATATACTAACTAGCTACTGTTAGAGCACTATAATGAGCAGTGATAACTACGAAAAGGTGAACAGATTGAATTTCTAGATAGTACTATGTATAGATACAACATGCAATGGTTTATTAATATTATACAACATCACACGGTTCTTGCAACAGTATTACTAAATGCGTATGATTTTGGGGTTTAGTCATAATTACAAAACAAATATAAAACAACATCAATAGTTATTTAAATATATTCGGGGAAATATGATACATACTTGTCACTTGTATAGTCAACAGTCACTCATGAAACATTAAAATGTCCGTCACGTCACGTCAAAATCACAATACTGAGAAATTGCTTAGTTATATTCTATTAAGGGGTGTACTGTTTTGTTGGTATTTCAACTGTACGACAAGTAAAGCTGAAAGTATTACGTTTCTTGTACAGTCTGCATTACTGCTTATTAAATTGTAAAAAAATCCGGTCACCTTGATCTATTGAAAGAGTCACAGGGGGTGGAGCAAGATTAGCATTTCCATAATGACCTGCTCTTCTAGGGCCAAATCTTGCCCTTGCGAAAATTTGGAGCACCAAACATATTAAGAGGCACAGCAGCGTCATTCCTGCACCGATGAGTATTAGAGTTGTGAGGTCGTTATTGAGCAGCTGCGCCTCTAAAATTATTATGTAAAATCCAGGTCGATCATTTAGTGATAATATGTAATTGCAGATTCAATGTAATTGTTTTGCTAGTGGTAATCATTTTACCTGGTACACACCGAAGCATCGTAATACTCTTGTCATAAATTTCATGGTAATTTTTCTTGCACTCACAGATGGCTTTGAGTTTCTCTCCTTGAACACAATCTGAGTTGACATCTGTTTTAAGGCACGCCTCATCTGCGAGGCACTCCTCACCTAAGAGGACCGCTGAAAAAACACGAGAATATTCTCATCAAAATCCTTGAACCCTTTCCAAGATTACCCAATTGTTTCCCTTTCGTTATTGATGCGCAGTATATCCTAAAGCACTTCAGAGAATGTAATTAATATAGTATTTTGAAACGATTTCCCAAAACACTCGACCAAACTTGTTAGGTCAGCACTTAAAAAATTGATTATCCTTTGAATGCTTAGTATTAGTATAGAAGACGCATTCGCATCTTTCTTTTTAATAAATTGTAATATTCTTCAAAGCCAATCGAACGAAATGAAGCTACTTTAGACTTGGGACCGAAGTATGTACACATCAAAATCTAAATTAGCTTGTCACAGAGGAAAACACTTATCTTTAGTGTTCTACCCATTACATCATATCATAATCATTACATAACATATCCCTGAAAGATTTTTTTTTTGAGGATCCGGTCTGTGTAAAGGGTTCAACGTCTAGTCTAGTCTCCCGTTATCAGAACTAGATTACATTTACTTGAATAACCTTTTGTGCACTTTTTCGACAGAGCTACATCATAATAAGTGGCATTTATAAATTAGGGATAAAAGCTATTTATACGTAATTGAGAAGGACATTTCCAAATTAAGAGATAGTGAAAGTTTTGTTTGTGCTGTAGTAAAACAAAATGGTAGGGTTTGGCAGGTCTGCAAAGGAAGATCAGTGGATGCCAAACGAATCGACCTTCCAAAATGCTGAGTTCGTTTCGTCAATTGTTTGTTTGTTTTTATTTTTACCAAGTATCTTATACGTTTCACTCTAAATGCCAATTGATGCAGTCTCATGAACTGAACACGCATCCGAATTTGTTTGTATAAGGCAACCCTACCAATTCTACTTCATAGTAAAGTCTGTGCACTACTGTAAGCCGTTCAGTCAGGAAAAATAACTCGAAGTTTTAATCCAGAAAGACTTTCTCTCGATTATTCTGAGTGGAAAATAAATATTTTTTGACAACAACCAATAACTTATAATCGAACTCGTATGGAATTACATACTCCGCCAAAGAAAATTAATTTTCTTGATGCTTACTTGTATTGTAAGGCTTCAAATGATAAATTTAAGCCGAACTTGCTAAAAGTATAATTTTTCATCATTCTATCAGATATTTTTCCTTTAGTTCATCAAATTAAGCATACGATTACACCTAAAGACGACAGTGGATGTTTTTCATAAATTTTTTTTTTACTTCCAAAACCGTACATCCACATCCATATACCATCGCACGATTCGCATTTCCGTAAACATAATAACTTGACTAAGCTTTCTCGATTCCGTGACAATCTTCACTTCACAATGTTTCATACTGAACTCTTAGATATTTACGTATTTTTTCTGTTGATGTAGTAAAAAAATGATATGTACGTATCTTTATGAGTAACCGATCTGGAAAGTGACTTTAAAAGGATTTTTTTATTAATGAAGATTTTCCTTGTTTGCTTCATGGTGACATTCATCCCGACAGAGAGCATTTTTACAACTTTCTTCCATTTGAGTTATTACTCCTACTTTCTTTTTACTTTATACCCCTTTTCTCTCGATCAACCAAAGCAATATCAATTTCCCGCAGGGATTGATCCTTTTCTCAAACTTGAAAGAAAAGTTTGTTTGTGTATATTTATGGAAAACACATCGTACATGTAATATGTATGAAGCTTCAAATCCAGAAGCAATCAAATAAGGATATGTAATACTACTATACATATAAGCAGTCTAGTGAAAATATTTGTACCATTTTGACCACTGCAAAAAAAAAACTATACAGAAGATCACAAACATAAGTAAATCTATAACCTATCTTGGGCATACACAGAAATAAAAAAGGATTTAATATTTTTTCAGCTGTCCTAGATTCACTGATCAAAGTGATCCCTGTTTATTGTAATAATATGTCATAAATACATTCTCAATAAATTCAATGCACTTTCCCCATTAACGATGAGATCAAGTGGCGTCACAACGGTAACTGTCTGTCCAACGGTAATGTATTTCAAATGGAGTTTATCCCT
>JAQFZG010004990.1:0-10945 GCA_034695465.1 Entomobrya nicoleti
GGAAGATGCTGTAATGAAATTATTGTCACCGCTTCCATAATATTTTAAAAGATAATAATTGTGAAATTTTAATTAGGGATTTAAAGTGCCAATTAGTATTTTGTAAGGGTCAATCATGTAAAGGAGTGGCTTAAAAGATATTAAAAATGTAAAGACTGATAGGATTAAAGATTAAGGTTATATTTATTGCTTATCTTGAGAATCTCGAAAATGAACAAAGAGGGAGAGTGAAGGGCTTGTGTGCAATTTTGTAAAAAAGATTGATTGATTGCTTTTTTGTAATTTTAGGATGATTAGTTAAATATCTTTTAAATGTTTGAATGTTTTTATATTGTTTTATGAATTTAATGGACAATCAATGAAATTAAATGCCAATCCTAATGACAATGACGATTATGTAGATAAATTAGTATTTAGTTTTAATAGTTGACATTTGAATTTAAAATGTGAGATGTAAGTTTGTAAAATAAAAAAAATAAACCTGAAAATTTGAGTTTAGTTTATTTTTGCATGTATTTAATTTTTAATTAATGATAAGTTTATTGAGCAGCAGCAGCATCTTTTTCTTTCTTTTTCCTACTGAATAATTTTTTGAATGAACGTTTAATGGTGGAAACTGCACTAGAAATTTTCTTAGCAATGCGGGTTTTAAGAGGTGCCTTGGTTGGGGGTGGTGGTATTGGGTCGACGTACTCTTGGAACTGTGGCTGGAGGGGTTCTCCGATGTCAACAATGTTGTCGTAATCTGATGGATCTCGATGGCTTGCCAAGGTGGTGGTGGTGGACGATGAAGGTGATACTTTGGTTCCGGAGATGGTGCCGCTGTCGGCAGTGTCAGAGTCTTCTGCTACTGCAGTGATGATGACTGTGGTGGAGAACGCCAGACATAATATGATTACTCTGATTAGCTGCATGGTTGACCCCTGACCTGAGAAAAAATGGAATAGTTTAATTTAAAGTGGCTTAAGTTTTTTGGAATTTACAATTTATAAAATGTTAAGTAAATACACCTGTTTTTTAAAGGTTCTGGTCTGGTTTGGTACTTAAATGTCAGAATAGTTAACAAAATTATTTAGTTGAAAATACTATTTCATTGATAAGTTAAATATTTCTTGGTTAATCTAATGACAATGACAGACCAGACTGTAATCAGTAAAAATGATCATTCGTCAATTCATTGCAATATAATTATGGCTGTATTAGCTATTAAACTTTAATTGGTAATGGATTAATTAGTGGTCAATTAAAAGTTAATTTTATGGTCATAAAAATGTATGCATGTTCATAATGTTCATGGACGGACGCCAAACACCAAAAGCTTTGACAAAGAGAGATAAGTGCATTTGCACTTGATCTATAGTGCGTAGAGCGAGCATGTATTTTGCATGAAGCTTGAAGCTTTCGCAGCCGGTCAGCTGGTGGTAGCAAGCTAAGCATAAAAGCAGATGCTTTTGGTCCAGTTCAGACTCAGACCTGTCATCATTGTCAGTTGTGTGTAGAATAATTTTAGTTTTAAATGTGTTGTAATTTTGTTAATTAATTAAGCAATGAACCGTAGGTCAAGTTCGAAAAGATGCCTGCTTTGCTTGGCATACTGTGGAGGTGACGACGACGATGGACCAACTGCCACTGACCACGGCCATCATCATGGCCGTCCACCAAAGTTTCAAATGGCTGGAGCTATGAACTTTGATCCGCTACAGAGACAACTGGAAAATGTGTTTATTTTGAGACAAGTGCTAAATATTCCAAAGTGTTGGTGTGAGGAGATCTTGAAGGAGGGAGGAGGAGATGGAGGAGGGGAGGATTTTTTATGGGAGGCTAATAATCCAGCAGACTGGTTCAATGTTTGTGATCATTGTATGGAAAGTGGGGTAGCCGAAGCTTGGAAAGTTTATCAGCAAATTATGGCGTTGCAATTAAAGATGGCGGGGATCAAGGAGAAAATTTGGGAGAGGATGAAAAGGGAAATGGGGAAGCCTGGAAATCGGGGATTACTTGTGGGAGGCAATAAGACTGATAAGAGGAGGAGGATGGGGATCTCAGTGGAGGGGAAAATTAGAGATTATCTTTTTTCTGGTAAGGCAATTAATTAAATAAATGAAAGAGTTTGAAAGTTAAGTTATTATTTAAATAAAGGTTTGGTTATCAAAACAGAATTGATGGAGGAAAAAGAAGAAGTTCTGCTGAAAGTGGACCCTTCAAGCTACTTAGATGACGAGGATGACGGTGATGCTGATTGGAAAATGGAACCGGAAGTTGTTTCCCTCGAGGATGAATCCCCAGCTGAGGAGGAGGGTAATAATTGGGAGGATGACTTTCTAAATTTGCCGTTATATCTTTTCAAGGATAAAAGAAAACGGGGTCGACCCCATAAAAGTGAATCGGAGGATATTCAACTTGGAAAACGGTTGAAGTCAAAACTGAAAAAGATTGGGAAAGGGCTCCCCACCACTACTTCCCGAAAATCCACAAAGATAACCAAGTATAGATGGCATAGATGTAAGGTGGCTAACTGTGACGCAATTTATTCTAATGAGGATGACTTCAAAGGTCATGCACTTTGTCACGAGGAAAGAAAAGGGTCGGGGGAGGAGGAGAAGGGTCCTTTGGACTGTCCCCACTGCGCATTTCCGGGAAGGGACGTTGAGGAACTGGAACAACACATTGAAGACAGGCACTTAAAGAAGGGCTCCAAATTTTACCCATATTTTTGCCCATTTTGTGAGTTTGTGACACCCGAGGAAAAAAATGGCGGTGGTTATCCCAGTTTACGGGAGCATGTTGACCAAAGTCATAAAAAAGATGGAGGGGATAAAGAAGAATTGACGTCTGAGCATCCTATGATTTGTAACATGTGTCCAAAAAAGTGTGCAAATCTAAGGGCATTTTTAACTCATCACCGGAAAAGTCATCCAGAGCGGTATGGGATCCAAGTGGAGAATTTGGAGTGCGACATTAACCAGTGTGGTCTCAAGTTTAGTACACAGGAGGATCTCAAGTCGCATGTTCGGAATACTCACAAAAGATGTTCGAAATTTGTTTGCGAGGAGTGTGGAATGGGATTCAAGTTTTTGAGTAGGATGGAGAGACACAAGATAGCTCATTATAATAATTTGAGGAAGGAGTACATCTGTCATATTTGCGGGGTGGAGTACGCCTACAAGTCTATATTGGACTCGCATTACAGGCAGTTTCATCCCCGGGGGGATGGAGGAGGTGGGAGAGGAGGGAAAGAGGGTGGGAGTGGAGAAGGGGATGGTAGTACTTTGACTGGTGGTGAAGGAGGAGGAGGAGGGGAGGAGTTTAAGTGTAAATATTGTGAGTTGACTAGTCCTTTCAGAGTGGTTATCTTGAGGCACCTGCGCCAGCACAAGGAGGAGATGGGACATCGGTGTGAGCACTGTGGAAAGTGTTATGTGAATATTCAGGGCCTCAAAAGGCACCTTAGGATTAATCATCCTGCGACAAAGGAGGAGGTCCCTTGTCCGCATTGTTTGAAGTGCTTTGTTAGTGTGGAGTATATGAGGGATCATATGAATAAGTTTTGTAGGATGAAGAAATTAGCGAAAACAGAAAGTCAAGAAGTGCAAGTGGCGGGATCGTCGTTAGAAAATCAGTCAAGTTTAAATGAAAGAGAGGCTATCAGTACAATTGTTGAGGGCAATCATAGTCAAGTGTCTTATCAGGAGGATCATCAGGAAGAGATTGATAACCATAATCACCAGTTTATTGGAATGCAGGAGTCGGATTCATTGGGAGTTAAAATGGATTTGGGATGAAGCCATAATGTCTGCAAAGCATGTGTACTGTGTACAGAGCAAGTGAACAGCTGTGCTTCGTGTCAAAACAATAACAAGTTTGCTAGATAAACCAGACAGACAAGCATGGCTAAAGTTTAATACACTTTTTTTTTGAGAAGTGCTAATTTAATGGTTGATTAAAATAGTCAGATAGTGTAAGTGAAGAATTAGGGAGTTTAGCTGATTATTGTTTGTGTTTCAATATATTTTGGAGGGGTTTAACAATGAAGCGGGCTGTGGCTCCATCGGTACCTTTTAACTGCTGTTTATTTTGTCTGGGTAGCTGTGAATCTAATGGAGAGGATGATGGGGATAAGGTTGGTGGGGGTGGTCAAGGCCAAGCAACTGTTAATTTTCCTGGAGCTGGAAACTGCAAACTGCTTAATAAGCAACTAGAGCAGATATTTATTACGAGGAAGTTGTTGGGGTTATCGGGAAAATGGTGTGTGCAAATCTTACAAGAATATACGGTGGCGAAAGATAAGGAGTGGTTTAATGTGTGTACTAAATGCACCAAAACTAGTGTACAACCAGCTTGGGAAATTTATCAGAAAATGATGGCATTGGAAAAGAAATTGAATGGGGTTAAAGATCAAGTTAGGGGAAGAATGAAGGAAAATATCGAGAAAAATAGGAGGAATAAAAGATGGTCGGGATTATCGGGGGATGGTGTAGATGTTAAAATTAGGGAAAATTTATTTCCAGGTGAGTAAATTTAAATTGCATTGAAATTATAAAATGATTTATTTAAATGCAACTTTATTTACTTTTGATTTAAATGCTTTTATTTTTAGAATTGGTTGTACAAAAAACTAAAGAGGTAGCTGGAATGACCCCAAAAGCAAATCTTAGACAAACCATTGCCCCCAATAATAATCATGAAGAAGGTGCTGCTCAGGTGACCAAAGTGGATAACCATGATGAAGATTGGGAACCTCCACCAATAGACGATTATTTTGAAAATGACGACATATTAATTTCCCCGCCGCCACCCAAAGTCAACAAGTCTATTAGGAAGAAGCGCATTTGGAAGAGGAAACCCCGACGTCCTCGAGAATCCCTGCAAAGATTCCTGTGTCCCAAGTGCGGTTGCTATTGTCGTAGCAACGAAGATCTATCAAGTCATCTAACAGCTCACGAGGAAAGTGAAGCGTTGAAAGCTTCCAGCAATTATCACGTATGCTCCAAGTGTACATACCCAGCTCGGACCTTGGAAGAACTTGAAAATCACCGAAAAAGAAGACACAATCGCGTTCGTTACTTTACCTGTCCAAGAATCACTTGTGGCTATAAGGCACCCAGCTTTATAAAATTACAACAGCACATGAAGCAGATCCATTCTGGGGATGTGAAACAAGAGGAAATCAATTTACAGTGTGAAGCCTGTCCCCGGAACTTTAGTCGTTTGGAACAATTTGTTATCCATCAAAAGAAAATGCACCCGGAATTATTTGGGATGGCGAGTAAGGAGCCTTTGGAATGCGATAAGTGTGGACAAAAGTTTTTAAATAAGATAAGACTAGAGTATCATATGTTTAATGAACATACTGATAAGCCTCCTCCAAAGTATCAGTGTGACTTGTGTGGAAAGGGATTCCCGTGGAAGTCTCGTTTAGAAAATCATAAGAGGGGTCACTTGAAGAAAGTTAAGAGGGACTTTATTTGCCACTTGTGTGGGTTGGATTACACGTTAAAAGAGTTGTTGCAAAAGCATTACCAAAAAGTGCATGGAGGGGAGGAGTTTGGAGGGAATGGGGAGGAGGAGAAGAAAGAGGAGATTTTTAAATGTAAATACTGTCAGCTGACTAGTGCATACAAAGTGGTTATCCAAAGACATTCGCAGGTGCACAAGAGGGAAATGGGACATGAGTGTAAATTGTGTGGGAATTTTTATGCGAGTGGGCAGGGCCTCAAAAGGCACCTGAGGTTGAATCATTCGGGGAATCAGAATGTCAAGTGTCCACATTGTAGGAAGGGATTTACTTCACAGGATTATATGAGAGATCATGTGAGAAATTTTTGTAGACTGAAAAATTTGGAGGTGGATTCAGGAGGAGGAGGTGATCCTCCTCAACAAACTGAGAATACGGAAGATGTTTTTTTTACAAAGTGGATTTAATCATTTAAATGAATAGTAATTTATTTATAAACTTTGATAAAAATTATAAAAGATTTAATAAAAAATTAAAAGTTAATTTTTCAAACAAAAATATCGGAATCCTTGAGTCCACATTTAGTTTTAAAATAGGCCACTTGCTTTGCCACCATTTTTGCCAGGTTTAGTCCTACTTTGACATCAATTTGATCCACTGTTGGTTTATTTCCACTGGAGAAATTCCTGTAATGTCGATGATAAGCTATGGTTTCCGCAGGCACTTGATAACTTTTGAAGGCATTTGGTTTTTCAAACAGATTTACTTCGTGATTACCAGCGACCGCGACTCTTTCAGGCATCATAATGTATTTGGTCCTTCCTTTGATCGTGATTGGTTCTCTGTTTACACGTTTCATAGTTCGGAGGTGTGTACATACTTTGTATGACCTTTGACCTAGTAAAGGGGCACATCTAAATCCCACGGAGGGATCCTGTTGACTCTCCAACATGAAAAATCCATTTTTGAAGATATACTGTCCGAATTTGACTCCAGGCTTGGTGGAATCCAGGTAGTTAATTAGTTGGGGAAAGGTTGTAATGTTTGAGATAACTGGGGTGATAAATTCGTCAAAGTCTATGACAGCGACATATTTGGATATTCCAGTGTAGCGGAACTGACAGTCTGTCAATGCAGCCGAGTAGCCATACGCGAAGGGCCCTACTTCCGGATTGGGGAGAAGTGGGAAGTTGTGCCAGGGGCGGACTGTTATCTGGTTGGAGGAAGTGGACAAGTGGTCCCATAGACAAGACATGGAGGAGCTGATACTCATGTTGTAGAGGGTGAAGTGCTGGATTCCTAGCATTTTGTAGTATTCCAGCCATTCGAGAAAGTTGAATATTTGGTTGTAGTTGTCGTAAGTTGGGAGGACGCAGACTGAAAAGTTGTACCGGAAGTTGGGGGATGTAGAGTTTTCTTGGTCAGGTTGGTAGTTGATTGGGAGGAGATTTGTGGGGATGGTGGTGTCGTTGAAGGGAAGAATGGATACAAAGTTGGGTTGGACTTCCCCTGAAGGAGGAAAAGGGCACGTGATAAAAACTCCAGCATATCTAGTATTCCAACCAGTTATATAGGTGAGTTGGGCTGAAGTGGTGGTGGTTTCAAGTTGGGGTGAAGGGGTAGGTCGAGGTCGAGTGGAGGAGAATTGACACTGGAGGGATAAGTTTAAATTGGCGGCGTGTGATCCAATTACAATCAGCTGATCGTCAAACTTGAAGGCGAAGGCGGAGTAAACTCGGAATGGAATGTGGTGGGAGGAGAGGTAGGCAATAAAGAGATTGGAAACGGGTTGCCAGTCGTTTGATGATGGTGGGGGGAGGGTGACGACGAGGGAGGTTGAGGAGGAGGGGACGATGGAGGTACTGCTTTGTTCAGGTTCTTGAAGCACCTGAGGATTCTGAGGATTTTTAATGAAAAATAGGAGGTAGATAAGAGTGACTACTGCAAAACAAACTAGAAGGAGTTGGCACTTCCGGTTTGGATAGCGGGTTAGGTTGGAGAAGAACTTGGAAATAGTAGCCATTTTGACTTGGTAGTAGTTTAGACACTTTTTGAATATAAGTCAAGTGGGCTAGTGTACACTTTGATTGTTGGTTAGCCAACGGCTTTATATTTTTGCGAAAAGCTTTTAAACTTTTACAAATTTACAATTTGAAAATATTACGAAATGATCAGCCTTAAAAACCCCGGAGCAAAAATATGCAAGTGACCACGCAAAATTCTCAAGATGCCCCAATTGTTCATAGTACAGAATTCCATGAAACGTTTCAGCTTTTAAAGCTTTTTAACGGTAAGGTTGAAAGAAAGTTTGTACAAGATTTAATTAAAAAATATTCATGACTAATTATATTTTTCTTCGATTTGATTTCATAATCTCAAACCGTCAAACCTGATATACAGAATAAAATTCATTCAAATAAATAAATCGCTACCAGAATACATAGCGGTGGTGACAATGGTCAGCAGAAATAGTATCATCAGTATTCCAGTGGAAATGGAATTTACAGTTTGGAATGGACTTTGGAGTAGACTTTCTTTGTCTAATTAATTTAAGTGAAAATATTTCTGGTGAAGGCATTTGTTTATTTTTGATTAGAGGCCTTCATGAAGCTGTGTGATGGCTTCATGAAGAAATATTGATTGTTTTCTTTTGTTTGACAAGGTGCACACTTCCTGTGAACCTTGCCCCACTTTGTTCTTTCGATATTCTTTTGTTATGATATTTTTCTTTGTTATGAAACCGTATAAATACGGGAGTAAAATTTGTAATGGTTATTAGTTGTTGGTCAGTTGTCTGTCTAACTGTACCAACTGTTGAGATAATAAAAGTCCTAACGTTTGCCACCGGAGTCGGAAGCATTTTGGTTTGGTTATTTATTTCTCATCATTTTGTTTAGGAGCTAGAGTCCTAATACTTCGTTCTTAATTGAGAACTGGTCCTTCTAGTTGCTATTTTGTTTGGGTAACTTTTGGAGAGGATTTCACTTAATAATAGGCCTTGGAGGCCCCGGTGCTATCGCTGGAATTTGGAGTTATCAATCAGTGTATTTCCTCGAGAAGGGGAAGGTTTTCCACCATTACAGTAATCCCCAGAGCATTTGCACACATCCATTCTTATCGAGTACTTGTCCACTTGGCGTTCCTTTTCAGAAATCACACCCGCTTGACTTGGCATCATCATCCACCGAAATTCAGGGGCTGATGGGAGAACTGAACTGGAATTATTGCTTCTGCTGGATGATGATGGACTCATGGAACCACTACTGCAATTTTGAACGGTCTCCTCAATTTGTCGCTGAGTGAACCGGTAGCAGTTTGGCTGGTATTGCAGTTTCGCCAAGAGGCAATTCGCTAACTCAGGGGGAAAGTTTTGCTCCCAGCATCCCTTAATACTGTGAATTAGCTTTCCATTATTTGAGGTGTCATAGGCGGAACCTTGTGAGCATTCGCCGGGACAGGTGGCTTCAGTGGAGTATCCCTTAATTGAGTAAATCAACTCTGGCTTTCCTCCATCTTTGCAATTTTTGTAAATGTTTGTTTTACCGTTTAAATAGTCGTCGGCGATTTCAGCACAGTTGTAACATATTGTACCTGCGCAGTCTTCAGATAAGCCAAGAATAAGCGAGATGATTATAATGACAAAAGTTAAAAGGTCCATTTTGAAATCCAAGCAATAAGCCAAATGAATTAAGCCAATAAGTTAGCCTCAAGTTACTTGAGTTTGGATGATATTTTGGAAATTTATTTAATTAATTTTTAAATCTTAAATGGATTACACATTATTAGGTAAGTTTAGGTAACTATGTGAAAATAATTAAATTTTTATGCAGTCCGTTTCCACACTCTAACCGGCATATTGACAGGTCTCACCTCACATCCTGTGTTGCAAAACGTTGTTGCTGCCACATTAGTTCCAATAAAAAATTCACCAGTTTTCACGGATCCACATCCATGTTCAGGTATATTAACACCGCCATTTGCACTGCCCCCTTCGTTTGCAGAGGTGAACCTTGGGGAACAGCCGCCTTGACTTTGCTCCCATTCCCCTGCTTCTCCCCCGACCACCCTGAAGAAATGTCCAGAGTACTGTGCACTCACATCCTCCCATCCCAACTGAGGCCACAATGTCGTTGGGTTCCCAGTGAAGGGGTACTCCACGTAAATAAACCCGACTGGAATTACTTGCTGTTTTAATTTTGCTACTTCCGCTTTTGATTTTACGATTTCATCGACAACTTTCTCCATTGACCAAATAGGCTTTCGTTGGCAAGCCACTATTTTGTGGGAGAAGCAGGAGAGGTCAACCCATTTTGCATCTTCGGGATTTTCGGCAACTGATGATGATCCCCCCGGAGGTCGTATTACCACACATCTGTCAACATCCTCCTCATCATCTCGGGGGTAACCGGGCGCCCAATTGGTGTATCCAAGTTCGGAGCCGTTCTCCCAAGTAAATTGATTTTTCTCTTGGTTGAAACGTGCTCCAATCCAAACGTCGTCCAGAATCCTATTTTGAGCGTGGAGATAACTTGTTACAAATTCCTGAATTTCTGGGGAATCCAGGCGAAGAAGGGAAGGATCGTAGTAAGGTTCCGCTAGGCCACCACAGGTACCAGCTGCTTGGAAAAAGTTGAGGAACAGGCCTTCAAATGGTATTTTGATACATAGCTCGTCTTTGTATGGGGTCCATGAAGGGTCTCCACATTCAATGCAAAATGCTTTAAAAAATAAAAAGAGTAATTATTGTGAAATTATTAATGCGTCAATTAAAAGTGAGATAAATAATGCAAAAAAAAGTTACCTCCTGTGGAAAGGGAGCAGGTCAAAGCGAGAAAAATTAAAATAGACATACTTTTTAATTGAAGGTTTGTGCACATTAACTAATTAAAATATTGAACTAGGGAGTTGAGTAATGGATTGGATTATATATATATTTATTTAGAGCTTTTTGTAAAGATATTATGTCACTTGACCAGATTGATTGCAAAAAGGCTTGCGCGTGTCTGTGATAATCTGCTTACTTATCTTGTAGTTTTCAATTGTTTAGTGAGTTCAAAGATCATAATCATTAATCACATGAATCAGTCATTATTCCATGTTTTTTTCAGCAACAAATTATGTAATCCTATTTAAACTTATGCGCGTGTCAAGTGGTGAGTAATGATTAATGATGAATTATTGGCTGAGAAGATTAATCGCTTTAATTTTTCTTCTAAATGTATATATTTTTTGACCCCCTTTTCACCTTGAATTTATTTGAAACAATAAACACGTGAGAAAATGCTAATGCGTTTTAAATTACGTTGCAGGAAGATCATTTGGTATTTTTATTTTTATTTATGGTGAAGGTTGACAGTTGCAACTGTTTATTTGCTCAGTTAATTTAACCAATTGAGCGACAATTTTCTCATTGGACCAAACTGGCTCTCTTTGACAAGCGACAATTTTATGAGTGTAGCAGGATACATCAAACCATTTGGCGTCGTCCAC
>JAQFZG010004991.1:0-10944 GCA_034695465.1 Entomobrya nicoleti
ATCAATAGGCGGTGGTGGGAAAGGAGGGAACTGTGCCATTTTTATTGATAGGGAGACTGGAAAAGTGGAGTCCATTCAGGCGGAGAATTTTATGAAGAAATACAAAAATGGGAATGAGGAGGAAAAGAATCACTTGTCTAAATTGGCAAAAGAAAATATGGACAAGGTTGTTATTGGAAAAGGACTGGAGTCTGATTATAAGATGTTGGCTGAAGCTCGAATGGAAATTGGGAGTATTGTGGAAATGGAAAGTATCAAAGATCATGTCAGAGTGATTGGTATGGTGACTGAGGTGGAGGTCCAGGACTTGAAAAGGATAAATGGTGTGAAGCCTGAAAAGGTATTTTTTTTAAATAGCTGAAATGTATTGAGCCCAAGTCAAATAATTTACTTAATATTTCTAAGCATACTTATTTTTGTTTTAATTATTTAGTTTTTGAGAAAAATGAAAGAGAGGCTGGGTAACTCGAAAGTAAAAATCAGCAGCTCAAAACTTGTGATTTCCATCGCCACCTCAAAATATCTCAGCGGCTTTGGCGAAGGTGTGGTTAAAAATCGTACCAAATTGGGATCACGTTTCTTGGCAGAAACAGTTGTCAATGGGATCATGCACGGTGACACCACAGCACTTGCAATTATTGGAGCCCGAGTTGGCTACAATGTTACCCATATAACCTGCTCAGGTGGTGGCACAAAATATTCCTCTGTTGCTGATGCATTTACTGATTTGCTCGAAGAGTTGGGCGAATGGGTGGAGAAAGGAGTTGACGCAGTTGACTTTGCCCTTGACTTGAACTCATTCGCGAAAAACATTGGTCGTTATTTTTCCTCGACAAACCAATATGATAGAAATGATGCCATCGCAGAAATTGTGGAGGCGAGCATTGGCATGGCGATAACGGCAGCGGTACTTGATGTCGGGGCGGCCTTTCCACCATTAGCTCCAGTTGCAGCGGTGATTGGGTTTGCGATTGATATGCTTGCCAAGTTGGCAGTGGCTACGTACAAAACGTGGAATGAAGTTAACCGAATAGATAGTGAAATAGGTCTACTGGATTTCGAAAAGAGGGAAGTTTTTGAAAGCAGGTTCCTGGATTTGTTTGGTACTCGGCGTAAGGATTATATTGATTACACTTTGGAGGAGAAAGCTCTAAATGAATTGGCTGTTGAATATAATTTGGAGGTTTTGAAAAAAAATGAGGATCGATTGCGGGGGATTGTTTTTCCGTCAAAGACGCTACAATATGATGGGGGATGTACGTTGAGAATGCAGCAGTGCACGTATCGAATGAGAATCATTGTGTGGTTTTGTGTTCATTGGGAAGAGGAGAAGATTATTGGAACTGGGTGCGATTGGAACAAGCCTTGTCCATCGGAGGATATGCCTTGTACGGATTTTACGAACAGATTGGATTATATCAGTTATAACCAGTTTTCTTGTAAATGTGACAGTAGCAAAAAGCCGGAGAATAATTTTGGGCCAGAAAGAAAAGATCAGTTTGTGGATTTCAGGGAAAAGCAAACCGTGTTTTGGGAGAAGGCCGTACCGAAGGATGTGGAGGGAGGGGAATTTATATGTAAACCGGGATCTACGAAATATTTGGATTATAAGACGACGAAACCCGAGTCGAGGGTGGAATACCTTTGTGAAAATGCTATTGGGTTACTACAACCGACAAATAAGTGGAGGGATGGGCAATCAATGCTATTTGATTTGAAGGATGGAGTTGATACGGTATACTTGGATGGGAGGGATACTACGGCGAGTATTTTCAGAGTGGGGAAATGTGGGGTGAAAAATTTTGTTGGGAGTGGAGGGAAGAACGAGTTTCTTATAGATGGAGAGGGGGACTGTGGGGAGAGGCTGGAAGGGAAATTGGTTGGAGGGATGGGGCAAAATGATACGATTACAATTATGAGGAATTTCAGTAGAGGGGATAATCTTAGAGTGGATCTTAAGGAGGGTTATCTGAGGTCTATAAGGATGGACAAGATTAACATGAAATTTGAAGGTGTGGAGGAGTTGACTGGGAGGGAGGGGGAAGTCGAGGAGGTGATTGTGGGGTGCGGTACAAAGAGGGTGGTATTGAGAGGGGGGAGGATGAATGAGAGTGATACAGTCACTGTGCCAGAAAATAATGGATGTCAGTATGACTTAACTGTAATGGCAACAGCTTACTCAAGTGTGGACTCTAAAGCAAAGTAAGTTAAATAATTAATTAAAATATGGTTAAATTAATTGGATTATAAAATATAACTTATGAATGCGTATTTCTTAAATATGTTTTTAGACAAGGCAACATAACATTACTGATTGGTGACCCATTTGCACCAGACCTTCAAGCAAGTTTTGACATTTATCCTAATAATACTCCCAAAGTGAGTGTGATTTTCACAACAACTCCTTCGCATCAAATTAGGCATGGGGATTTATACTTGGATGGTCAGAAGATGACCACTCACCTGAAATCTGTAATCGGTAGTGCTAAGGAAAAGGAAGTGAAGTTAACCTTTAGAGGACAAGGCTTGTCGAAAGAGGAATTGGAGAGGGATATCCTGGTTCACTTTGTAGAGAGACCATCAGGAGCTCCATACAGTGTGTTGGTGATGTCTTCAAAGGAAGGTCGAGAGAGTGTGGTATTCCACACACTACCCCCAAAACAAGCCGAGTGGAAATTAGAAGAAATGACGAGATATGGCTCGTTGACAGTAAAGAATGTGTTTGAGATTAAGGGAAATGACTGGATCAGTATTGGGGGCAATAATAGTGATGACTTTGTGGTAAATGCAAGACCGCTGCAAATTCATGGAAAGGGTGGAGATGATACTGTAAGGCTTCATAAGGACCTTAATGAGACACTTGTCATTGCCCTAAACTTGACAGGCCCAAGATTTACTGGAATTGAGAACGTGATTGGTAGTCCCAATAAATCTGTAAGCGTCACTTGTGCTTGTGACACCAATCTTGTCGCAGTGATGGGTGGACATTCCCCCCAAAATAGGAATGTGGTCAGTATTCCTAAAATGCAAAACTGTGGGAAGCGATCCCAACAACTGCAGATTGTGGCTAAAGGAAACTCCCGAGTGGAAGTTATGGGAGAGGTTGCTGATTTCAAAGTGGATGGTGTCGTGGTCACTGCGATTTCATCCTCAAATAATATAACCAATAATGAGACTAAATCATTCCCACTTTCATTTGAGTTTGAAGGCGGTACACAAAACTTGAGTGGTTTGCTTCTAAATTTACGATTAAGTTACAAAAACTGGACAGTGACCACTGCCAAGAGAGAAGGTCAGTATGTGATAAGCTCCTTGAGTGGGACGAGCCCGAAATTAAATCAAAGTGAGTCAATCAAATTGAAGTTGGCTGTGGGAAATTTGACATCAGATGAGCACTTCGTAGCAAATCCATTTATTCAAGTTGTCATGCAAGATACAAAGGAAGTTCCAGGACACTTGGTTATCGACAAGGAGACTGGCAAACCAAATATAATGTATATGCTGGGTGAAAATGCTTCAACAATTGAAGGATTCTGGGAAATACCGAATATCTTTCGGGTGATGAATTCGTCATGGACCATAACTGGTGGACTGGCAAACGATGTATTTTACGTTTTAACAAGTGTTGTTAATGGAACTAGAATTGATGGGGGGAATGGAGGGGAAAATAGTTTAATTTTGGAGACATCCTCCTCATCCAGTGGCAAGGAACCAAATAAAACGTTTGGGGTGAACCTAGAAAAGGGTACATTTGGCTTTCTTGGAGTGCCAGGAAATGAGAGAGGTAGACTTGCAGGGATACATCATGTTGTTGGACGGTCAAGTAAACCGGATATGATTTATACAACTTGTTCAACTAAATCTGTGAATGGGAGGGGAGGATTATCGAAAGGTCAAGAAGATGTTATCTTAATTTCTGGAATCAATTGTACGAATAAATTGGATTTATCAGTGGATTTTGGGGGCAAGTTTACCAATGTGAAAAATTCAGCCAAGTTGGGTTCCTTCAATTATTATGTGAGGGATTGGATGACGAATGGGTTGGATCTTAATGTGGCGGATGATAATCAACACAATTTGAACTTCCGGTTTGACCCATGGCCAGTTGTGAAAGATGTGGAGTATAAGAAAGAAAGCAAATCACTAATATTTCAATTGGGAAATAATGAGAGCAGTGAAATAAAGACACAGGTTTTTCAAATGGCTGGGTCTAACAACGAAACCGGGAAGTATACCAATCCAATTTTAAGATTCCATCAACCTGGCAGCCCAATCACGACAGATATTCGGGTTTCTGTAACCAAAGGCGTTGTAGCGGCCACGATTTTATTGCGGGGGCGTGGACTCATGGAAAATGAACAAATTTTTGGGCTTCCGGTGGATATCAATCGATTTTTAATTAATGCCACCACAAAAGCAGTGGAAGCTTCAGGTGGGATCATCCGTGGCTCATCCAAAAGCAAAGCCAATCAGTTTTGGATATTTCAACTGAACTCCACTCTGGATATTTTGGATGGAGGTCCCAAAAATGATGAGATGCCCGGTTTTAGTGCCAAGAACAGCCTCCATTTTGCAGAAACGCTATTCCCAACAGTTGACTTGGAGGTTGACCTTTCTCTTGAAAATGGCTTCTTAAGAAAAACTGGAAGCAAAGATGAAAAGCTAATTAAGCTTATCCAAAACATTCACGAGTTCCACGGAAGAGACATTTCCACAGCGAAGGACACTGCCTACGTGACCTGCAATACACAAAGTGTTCACCAAGTTGAAAATGTATATATTCGATCAATCAACCAAACTATTAGTGCAAACACCTCAACATGCTCATCAGTCAATCTGGTAATTGGCCTTGGGAATTATACCAAAGTTGTATTTTTGGGTGGATCTGAGACATCCACTTTCACAAATGCAACTACATTACCCACCAACGTGTTTCACTACAAATTCACGGTTCCCAGATCATTCGACTTGGAAGCTGCGGAAAACGACGATGATTATCGTGTCAACATGCTCATATCAACAGCCAGCCACAATTACTATCTTGCAATTAAACTGGATGATATCAAATCTCTCCGATTTGATTTAAACGAGGAATGCCTTTCGTATTCCCTATTTTCTACAAACTTGACCTATTCCCACCACATGATTGGAAGTACCACTTATTCCGACCAGTTTTACCCCCAACCCGAGATGATAACTCAAGATGGATTTAGAATTCAAGTTGCTCGCACAGGAAGTATTCTTTTATCCTTGGGTGCTAGTTCAAGTTTCCCATCCCTGGAAAATATTCAATCCAAGGTTATCCCCGCTTTGGAAAAGGCTTCCCAAAGACTGGATATCACAATTATGGTGCAAACAGACAAGGAGTTTTTGTACATAGGCCATGATGCTAATTCATCTGAAAGCAGAAATGTTCTGGAAAGTAGTGAAGTTTTGACAAGTCATTTGGTGGGGAGTGGAGGAAATGACACAATTTACGAAATAAAATCGCTTAAGAGTAATGTGTTCATTTACTCGGGTCTGGAGCTGTCTCCACAAACCTGTGACAAATGTCCCAAACAAACTGTGGACTTGACTGATGTTGTCATGGCAATCAGAATGAATTTTGGAGTTAAATATGTGCCTTCTGTAAATCAAGTGGGGACGGATCTCGTAATATTTATGGAAGGTCATCAAGATGAGTTTCCTGGGAAACTTGTACTTGTGAATGGCTCAATGGAAAATGTTTCCCAAAGATTCCAGATTTTACTGCACATCAAAATGATGGACTTGTTATTTGAAAGGGGGACATCTAATTGGAATCTGGTTCCAAGACCTGTGGTTGTTCCACAAGGTTATGTGTACAGCATTGCATCAGCCGACTTGGAAAATTGTCATGACATTCAATTTGGTTCAGCTTCAGTTGCTAAACTTGATTCCGCTACTTTGACTGCTGCGAAAAATGGGTATGACTTGTATCTCAGTGATATCAAAGCAGTACAGATCAATGGCAATACCACCACCACCACCACCATTTACACTACTTCCGGTTTTAAAGAAATTACAACTTTGAAAATTACTGATTTCTATAAGAGATATGGCTTCACACCCAGACGAGAATATTCGTTGGCTGATTTTGATAAGAGTTTGCCATATCCAACGAATCTTTTTGAAGTGAAGATATCGTTTCCAGGAGGACTTTATGTAATTTTGAATGATACCCAAGTTTTTTTTGAGAACCAACTGGATGAAGAAATTGCTGAAAAAACTAAGCCCAATTTGAAAATTAATGGTGGGGAGGAAGAGCCACCTCTGAAGTTGACCCCAGCTCGTATCCTTGAATGGAAATGTGTACTTCATGACGTGGAACAGCAAGTTTTGAGAGACATGCAAGATATTCCAAGGGTCTACTACAGAGATGAGTGTGTAGATCATTACTGGGCCAATATAGCAGCTATGATGGGATCGTTTATTGGTGGTGTTCTTGTTTTACTTCTGGTCGCTAATTGGAGGTTGATAAGGGACAAGATTGGAAAAAAGAGTAGCGGGGTAAAGGAAGAGCGTCAGCCGCTTTTGAGTACTCAACCCAGTTACCAAGCAACTTAAAAAATTTAATTATAAATCATAGGGAAAAATAAGGTTATAGTTTACGAAATATTGGAAAATTATATTGTACTTGCAATTATATAGTTAAATCCAGGTGTATATGTTTCCATATGTAGACTAAAAGTTAAGATTCTCATTAAAATTATACTAAAACTACTAAAAATGCAATCAATCGGTTAAATATATACAAATGGTACAATGGTAAATATAACGGTGACCGGCACTTCAATCCCAATCATTTAATTCCGTAATCATTTTATCCCTATCAGTATGCTTCGACTATGTGGTAGGTTTAGGTCAAGTACAGATGAATGTTTTGGGTTGTGTAAGACTAGGTAAGTTTAAATACTGATATAAGTTTCAGGTTAGATTATTTTCAATTAGGCTATTTTGGGGTAACAAACGGTTTAAGGTTTTTGGATTTTTTTAAAATTCGAAAAAAAATTACGGGACATGATGAAATCAAGCACTTACAGTTAACCTTTTATGTGCATTTAAAGTTTACATTTTGAATATTTCCATGAATAAAAATCGCTGATAATTTTACTTATGGTCATCAATGTTTACATTACAGGTTAAATTTGGCGAACCATCCTTGACTTTTAGCGAATAACATATCCCGGTGGATAGTATCAATATTTGAGCAAACTAAACTGTAAAATTCTGGTAGTAGAGCAGCAATTTTCTTACCAACCAGAAAATTGTCGTCAGAGCCTCCATTTAATATATAATGCTTTAACGTGGGTGCTGTGTTGTACAGCGATAAAAGATCTTCATCGTTTCGATAAAAATCTTTAAATATAGCAAACGGAGAGTCGTCTGAAGTAGACCCCCAAAGTTTCTGGCAGAACTCAGCAAAGTCGACAATGTCAACCTTATAGCCCAACTTTTCCGCGACTGAGACGAACTCTTGTTCCGGGCCTGGAGTGAAATTGGAAACATTGAACACATCGTCAGCAGCATTATGGTTGAAAAATATCTTCACAGACGCCCACGCACAAGTGTCAACTGGAAGCATTGGCAATGGAAACGGATTACTTGGCATCATTCCCTGTTGCATTATGAACAGGTATCGAAGCATGACATGATTTTGGTCAAGGACAAATCTCCCAGTTTTTGAATCCCCCGTAATCAGCGGAAATCTAAACACTTTCCCGGGAATGCCTCGTTCCAAAATGGCTTGTTTCATGAGAACATCCCCAACGAATTTCGTAATTGGGTAGGCAAATGTTGTTACTCCATTAAAATCGTTTTGCTCAGGCCAATCTTCAGATAAACTACCATCTTCGCTCACAGTTGCTATAGCAACTAAACTGGAAGCGCAGTACACATGCTTCAGCTTGCTGCCTGTACACGCGAATTCTAAAATATTCTTGGTGCCTCCCACGTTCACGGCTCTCATGTCCTTTTCCGAATCTCGTTTCCTGTAGTGTTCCATATGCTGAACGCTTGCAGCGCAGTGGAAAACTGCATCCACGCTGTTACACAACTCCTCCCACTCGTATGGCTCCATACCGATGTTAGGCAAGGCAACATTTCCATTCACACAGCGAACCTTCTTCATATCAACTTGTGACAAGAGATCTCTATCTTGAAGGATTTTCTTCAAGCGTTCATCCCCTGAAACTGTTTTACTTGGTCGCATTAGACAAACAACTTGGGTTACTTGTGGAATATTTGAGACTTCTTTGAGGAGATCAGGACCAAGTGTTCCTGAGCAGCCAGTAAGAAGAATTTTGGAGATATCTTTGATGTTTGACTTTTGTTGATTAGGTTTGGCCGCGATGTGCTCAGGAAGTTGGCAATCCACTTGTATAAGAGCTGTCACTTCGTCAGTTGTAGGAGGTTTTTCCTCTTCGATACTTCCTCCCTCAATCGTTTTAATCAAAGCGTCTGCGAGTAAAGCAATTGTATTGCAATCCTTTATCGCATTTACATTTACAACTACCCTGTTTCCCAGTAGTGACTGTAATGCATTTTTCATCTCAACAAACATTAAAGAATCCACACCCATTTCCTGGAAATTGGCATTGTCCTCGATAACATCTGTGTCGTCAAGTTTGAGAATGTTGGTCAGCATGAATCGGATTTTCTCCTTGATCAGCTCTGTCTTGGCTTCAGCACTCTCTAAGCTGTCATATTGCTGCCAAAATTCATCCGAGTTCATCTTCATGGCACCAGTACTATTTCCGCTGCCTTTATTCTTCCATACACGCTCATCCAAAATGCGTAAAAGTTGAGGATAATATTTGGTCAGGGCAACAATTGAATGAATGTTGAATACTCCAGTTTGTGGACGGTGAGATTTCATAGCATATTCAAGGCCAGTCATGCCTTGTAAATTGGACAGAGGTTTTAAACCTGGAAGATCAATTTCAGTAGCGACTCCCACCTCACCCCATTGTCCCCAATTGACAGATGTGGCAGGTAAACCTATGGAATTTCTATAATGAGCGAATGTATCCTCAAAAAGATTTCCTGCTGCATGATTACATTGTCCAAGGGATCCCAATGTAGAAGCCAAAGAGGAGAACATGACAAAATGTTCGAGTTTCAAGTTCTTAGTCAACTCATGTAAGTTGACTGTACCATCTACTTTGGTTTTAAAAGTACTGGATAAACTTTCCCAACTTTGGTTCTCAATCAGCCCATCATGAAGTGTTCCAGCAGCATGCATGATGCCCTTTAATGAAGGGAGCCCCATTTCAAGAAGCTTCACTTCAATTAGCTCTCTGCATTCCTCAAAATTACTGACATCCAGTTGGACTGGTACAATTTGAAGCCCTTTTTCGTTTCTCAGGCAGTTAATGGCTCTCATAATTTTATCCCTTGGGAGACTTCTTCCAGCCAAAACAACGTGCTTCGCACCCTTCTCCACCATCCATTGACAAACAGCGAATCCAATCCCACCGAGCCCTCCAGTGATAAGATATGTCGCATTGTCGTTAAACATTGGAGTAGAGACGACCGTATTTCCATTCTGCACTCTGATCTCCGGCATGACACAAACAACTTTACCAATGTGTTTTGCTTTTTGAAGGTACTGAAGGGCTTCTCGAATGTGAACAGCGTCAAATCTCACGTAAGAGATCGGGGTGACGGTTTTGGCAGCGGTCAAATTATTAAGGGTAGCCATGAGACGTCGCATTTCAATAGACCCCAACGCTGATAGATCCACAATCGAATATTGGATATCAGGTCGGAGTTCGCTCACTTCGTCAGGTTGCCAGATTGTCAATTTACTCATTTCCACGAAACGAGCGTTTTTGGCACATGCTTTCAGCGTTGCCTCTTTGAAACCCTCACTTGTTAGGGAATTAAGAACGACGTCCACGCCACGACCGTTGGTCACTTTAAGAATTTGATCCCCATAATCCGTATTTCTCGAGTGAAAGACATGCTGGATGCCTAAAGACTTCAAGTAATTTTGTTTTCGCTTGCTTCCAGCCGTTGCAATGACGGTGGCTCCCACATTCTTGCAGATTTGAATAGCACTCAGCCCAACTCCTCCAGAAGCTGTGTGAATTAAAACCGTGTCCGCTGATGTAATTTTAGCCACCTCTATCAAGCAATGATAACTAGTGGCAACAACGGCCGGTAGTGTACAAGCTTCACACAGTGTCATATCATGAGGTACTGGAAGCAATGCATTCTCATCAACTTTTACGTGGCTTGGTAAGGGATCCTGATTCATGTTCAATCCAAAGACACGGTCTCCCACAGACCATTGAGATACTTGACAGCCAATCCTCTTCACAACTCCAGCAAAGTCAAAGCCAACGGCATTCACATCTTTGAACTGCTCAGTGGGTTTGAGAACGCTGAATACATCCCGGAAGTTGAGAGCTGACGTCTTGATTTGTATCTCAACTTCAGTTGCATTCAAAGTAAATGGTTCCAACGTACCGAATTGCAAGTCCGAAATCGACTTTGTTTCCGGCAGGATCAGTTTGAATCTCTCCGAACCGTTTGGAATTTTCAAGTCTGAAATATATGGTTTCAGGGACTGGAGCTTGCAATTGTATCTGGTGCTATTGAGGAACGCCACTTGAGTATCCTTGTCACTGCTCCATAATTCATAAAACACTTGCTCAGCTCCTCCGTCCCCCACCTCGTCCTTCCCTCCAATATCAATACATCGGCATTGGATATCCATACGCTCATTTCGTAACGCTTTAGTGAATCCCCAGAGAGTACTGGAGTGAAAGCCAGACAACTCATTGTCCTCAACCGGCATGATCCCGTTTACAAGACAAATTATTTTTGAGTTTGCGCTTTGTTGTTTACGCATGATTGACTTGGTCATGTAAAAGTAAGGTCGCAACATGGAGTCCTGTGCGGTAACAGATTTATCTAACG
>JAQFZG010004992.1:0-10944 GCA_034695465.1 Entomobrya nicoleti
GAATCGAAACGTTGGATTTTAAATAAATAAATATTTAAACCAAACACTCGTCGTACCCAAAATCATTTTTAAATAAATTCGTGTTGTCAATTTGCCAAGAATGAAATAAGTAGCCAAGATTAAAGAGATAGATAGGTTGAAAAATCGTGGAAATTGCAATGGCCGAGCAAAATAGTGTTTTTCCTGGTGATTTCCTAAAATACTTAGGGTTTTGGATCAACTCATTTTGACTGATGTCTAATAAATACGGAAGGTTAATAAATCGTTGAAAAATAGAGTGAACTCGAAAAGAAGCTTTTGTAATTGACATGTTGAAATTTTGTTTTGTTTTAAGGAATTTTCAAGAGACTGATGTTTTTAGCTCTGAACTATATGTTGTGCAAGGGTATTGCTCCGAGCAACAACTAAATTGAAAAATATCGGATATTTATCGAATGTATGTATTTTGGACGATTGTAATGTACTACTGCCCTTTACGACGATATATATGGCAGAACTAAAGTTTACGTACATTTGATAGGCCTATTAAATGTTAAATTTCTACTTATACATATGTAGACTTCCACGTGGGCACATAGCACCAATTATTTGTCTTAATTCCTACTACTTTACCTATATTTATCTACTTGCAAAGCTGAAATACTAGCTTGAAAGAGTATTTTGACTCCTAAGCCCTAATTCTAAAATATTAAATTATTTTAATATATGGAATTTATTTACTTGTGTAAGAGTTACATAGAACACAATGTTTCTGAACGTTACAAAGTAATGTTTGATGATAATATTTAAAGCTGTAATGAGATGTCATTTAAAAAATGATCTTTTTCAAATTGTTGACATCATTGACTTTTAAGCACAATTCGACAAATTATAGCAAAACGTGAACATAAACCATTCAATAATCGCTTTTAGAATGTTTTGGACTCGTTACTAAATACAAAAAAATAAATAAACATTTAGCTCTAAACCAATTCGACAATATTTGGTCTTTATTTAAGAATTAAACATTGTACCGGTTTTTATCTGGTTGATGAAACATCTAGTTTTGGTATTCTTAAAAAAGTTAATTTCAATGATTGCGACAATTTTCAGAGTAATTCCGTTCGTGGAACTTTTGTAAATTATTTCAGGAGTATTCATCACAATCCCTACTTCGCAATAGTTTAACCGCCGTCATTTAGTAATGGAAAAATTAAAATTAATAATTGAGCAATGAAATGATTGCGATAAAATGATGGCGATAAAGTGATGACATCAAAACATTCGGTCACCGTTATGATTTTAGAACTTATTTCCGTAACGCCTTACTTTTAATAAATATATTTAGTTAAAACCGACTTTATTCGTTTAAATTATACTTTTTAGAATAACAAATGTCATTTTATACGGTTAGACACAGGATAATTATTTTAGAATACCATTTACATTTAAGTAGCACACATTTTATTTGTAAATTGAACTTTTTTCTAATTCAGATTTCAGGTCGAGTAAAAAGCCAGTTCAAACTGGCAAAATTAGAGCAAATCCACATTTGAATTGATTTTAAACTCAACGTTGTTTGTTCTAGGCGTATATGATTAGCAAAGAGTGCGTTTTTTGTTAGGTGCTAATATTGCCGTACTTGCACCGTAATTAACATCGTAGAACAAAAGTATGCCAGAGTTTATGAAATCAGCTACAGACACAAAAACAGTTCTCTGGAAAACATAACAAGTACGTGTCTAGTGTTAAATAGCACACTCAGAACGAACGTGGAAAATTATAAAATACGAATGCTCCAGCTAAACACTAGTTAATTGTTTAAGTTTCGCTGGGTCATTATTTAAATCTGTTCAAGAATAAAATGTTTATTTCAACAAAAAATATGATACCAAATCTGAAATGATATAATATATCATTTGATCACAAAGCTCCTAGTCGACTTATTTGAAAACATTTTAATGGTATATTACCGATGGCGGTAATTATTGCACAAATAGAGACGTCATCAAGGTTCAAGTTAGTTTGGTTAATATTCTAAGAATGAAATATGTTTCCAAGCAGAGTGAGGTGGGTTGGTTGACAAAAAGTAAACGTAGCGACTGACGAGCAAAATAAAATATCGGATTGATTTCATGGAAATCTAGGATTTTCAAGTAAACAGTACAGATGCTTTTGTAAATGACATGTGGGTGGGATGGTGTTCCAAAATTTGTAAAATACAGCTTACTTCTTGCAGCTTAAGTCTTACTTCTAAAGCAAGTTTAGCGCAAATGATTATGATAAAGTTAAACATATTTTTTGATTGAACGTAATTTTTTTTAAACTAAAATATTTTTATAACTCTAATGGAATATCGAATTACATAAAACATGTAAGTTATGACTGTAATTTAAACATTTGATAGTAAATTTACTTACATCAAAAGCAGGTTGATGTATGTGGTTCCACGTGACTGCTTATGCATATTTGTTGCAGTAAATCGATACAGTAACCATTTTTGACTTTTGGCTCTGTAATATCTTTTAGAAATGGTTTAGTGATAAGCTATTAAGACCACCTCAGTAAACGTATTACAGTAATACGTAAGCATGAAGTCATTCCAGGTCATCGTAAGTCAAAATTAAATATATCATTTGATGCAACTTATCACAAAATATATATTAATATGAGATTTACCAGAATCATGGCATGGCCTAATTTTATATAGAGAGTTCCAAATGTAAAAGAAGCAAAACTTCCAAATAAATTTTCATACTACGTTTATTGTTTTCAGAAATATTATGGAATACAAATAAACAGAAGTCGTTTATTGATGGTAAAGCAATTTTTAAATTATGTTGACAATAAAGGGCGGACATTTTTCCAACACAGCCAATTAATGGGAATTTTGTATCAAAGCTAAAACAATAATATCAGACTGACCGCATTTCTTACAATATCATCACAAATAAGTATTCCTAATTTAGCTGTCGCCAAACCATAAGGTCCAATTGTATAGCCAACATTGGTTGGACAACTTTGAAGAATCTTTTTATCAATTTGATTTACCAGCCGCCGTTTCCAAACTGCGCAGAATTGACTCCCATTTTTCCTCGGAATATTTGCATACATTGTCATTAGAATTGCCACAACGTAGCAACAAAATGATAAGACTGGTGAAGTAATATAAACCACTACTGCTAGGCTATCATATTGCGTTAGCGTTACATAAGTACCAACAGAAGCCGCCACAACTCCAACAGCAAGGAGAACCGTAAGAAAGGCCGAATAAATATTTATTAGAATTGTTGAAAGCACTTGATACATTCTAAAGCTTTTGTAGCATTTTGAAAATCTCGCGCAACCAGAATTCTCCAGAGTTCCAAAATGCTTACCAGTGAACAGCTGTGTATTTTCCAAGCAGGTGAAAATCAAGATTAACGTAGACACAAATATAGTGTTCGTATACATAACAGAAAATCCGTGAAAAAATGCGGACAAAATTTTTACCACAAAGCTTGTTCCCAAAACAAGCTGTATCGGTTCCCAATCAATTACAAGTGGTGCAAAGAAAAATGACAGTGAAATCGTAACAGTTGATTGATACAGTAAATAAATTATAATTTCTTGGATTGCAAGCTTGCCTATTCTATAGTTTGATCTGTATTTAATTCCATCTCCCAGCTTGCATATCTCTGAGACGTAACACATTGACATTTGATGTTTTGTGACTAATAACAAACTCGATGCGTTGAAAATAGCAAGAAGGGCGGTAAATAATGCACAAAAAGTGACTTGGTCAAGATTTAGGTTCGACTGCACATTTTTCCAAGTATTAAATATGCTACAAAGATGAATTATGTATATAGGTTGGAAAATGGTGGACATAGCAATTGTCGCGAAAAATAAAATTTGTCTGATTGATTTCTTGGAATAGTTAGGATTTTGAACTAAACAATTTTGATTGGTGACAAATAGATACGGGGTGTTTATAAACTTTTGAAAAAAGGAGTGAACTTTAAAGGATGCTTTTGTAAAAGACATGTTGTAGGTGGATTGGTTTTTGGAAATTTGTAAAAGTCAGAATGTCTTTTTTCGGACAAGTTCAAGGCAAAGGATTATGCTGAAATGAAACATTTTAATTCGTTTAACATATTTTTCGATGGAAGTTGATTGATTTTAAACTAATATATTATGAGAGTTTGGATGGAATATCGATAAAATCAGAAAATGGTATAACTGTAATTATTTAGAGTAGTCAAAGTATTTCATAGATAAATGTATATAAATTAAAAGCGCATTATTGTATGTGCTTCTACGTAGCTCTTTAAGTTTCTTGGATTTTTTTTTAGAAATAATCTATCGATAAGTTTTTAAGATAAACTCAAATTAAATAAGTGAAAAATTTAATTAAAATTTCAACATTAAGGTATTAAATGTATATGTAAGTCTTAAATTTAAATTGAATCGAGAATTTTTTTAAACTAGAACCACTGTTTCCGTTTAAAAATTATGATAATATCAACTATATAAGTAAGACGTTTTTTAGGGGATCGTAAAATTAATTAAATATTTCAATTGACAATATTTAACACAAAAATTTAATAACTTAGGATAAAACATAATTAGGACATGAAATGAAAATTTGCCAGAATAGTTTCTAGAATACCTGATCTATTTCCAGACCCTAAAGTCACAAAACGTCTTTACTGATCGTAAGTACAAATGATAATATATTTCGGTTTACAATAAAATGACCACAATTATTTGATCTTGTACGAACGCTGATGAATAGAACTGGAAATTACAAGCAATAACCGTTAAAATCTGCACGTCTTGAATAATAATACGCACCGAACAATTTAGCTACAAATGCATCTTGACAATCTAAAAACCCAGTAGTCATTTATTAAAGATAACTGCTCAGTGGTTTAGTTTTGCCAGCATTTTCCTGCTGCTGTAAAAGCAAATACCCTTGTGTGATATGCTGAATTACCGTAACGTGGCAACATTGGTGTTTCAGTTTTTTTAGCTCGTAAATTGTTAATTAACTACATTTTGATTTTATTGTGATTACTAGCTGTTTTACCTTAATTCATTTATAAGATATTTTTATAATAACAAATGTAAGTATCCACGCTTTACATTGGGGTTAAAGTTTAGCAGACAATTTATTTGAAAAATTATAATAAGCATATATGTTATTTGTAAATACCCAGTATTAAGTGGGCCGCATGCAAGCACATTGTATGAATCCATTGTATGAAGTCTTGTTTTGGTTTCCTTAGCGGCATTTTGACTAAGTATTTTAGTGTATGGCAAATATTGTGTATGGAACAAAGATGAATGAGATATATCGGCTGGAAAAACGTAGACATTGGATTTGCCGCGATTTTTTTTCCCATGGGATTTCTTGAAATATCTTCTATTTTAAACTAATCAATTTTGATTTGTGTCAAACAGAAATTGAGTGTTTATAAAGTTTTGAAAAAAGGAGTGAACCTTCAAGGATGCTTTCGTAAACGACATGTCGTAGGTGAAATGGGTTTAGTTTAGTGCAAAGGAATATGCCGAAATGAAACAAATTTTAACTTGCTATAACATATTTATCGATCAAGTGTAATTGATTTTAAACGAATATGTATTAAGAACTTTTATGTTATTTCGAATAACCACAAAAACATAAATTATAACTATAAATGAAATATATTTTTAGATAAATTTATATAAATGAGAAGCAAGTTAATGCATGTTTTCCACGTGATTGCTTATGCATGCTTATTGCAATAAATCGACACAGTAATTTTTTTTGAATTTGAGGTCTGTATTTTTTTTAGAAATGGTTTACTAATAAGCTTTGAAGATTAGCTCAACTTAAATTAAAATATAATTGAAATTGAAGCAATTATGGTGAAAGCATTAGAAAATAATCGAATCCAGGAATAATTTTGGTTAACTAAAAAAAACGTTTTTAATTACAAATGATGACAATACCCTCAATATAAGTATCATAGAACAAAATCATTTGAGCTTATCCTGTTTTAGAACCAAAATAGTTTTTTGGTAATTCTGGTACAATCGCTAACAAATAGAGCCAGAATCAACAAACAATTACCCTTAGCATTTGCACGTGTCTTTGCTAAGACTAAATATTTTAGCTACTAATTCATAATGAAACTCAAAAAACCAGTAGTCATTTATTAAAAATAATTGCTCAATAACATATTAATGGTAGTTTTTACCTGTTAGCATAAAAGCAGAAGCATTGTTTGTTATGCTGAGTTACCGTAGCGTTGCTTCTATGCAGCATCATTTTTTGTGAGCTCATAACTTGTTTAGTAACTACCTTTCACGTTTTTTGTGTTAATTGGCATTTAAACTTAATTAGTTTGTTATCTCATATTTTACAATAACCCATGTTATTATCTGCGCTTTGAGCTGGGGTTATAAGTTTAGGAAACACTTTAATTAAAATGCTTTCCAGTGAACAGCTTGGTATTTTTCATGCAGATAAATATCAACATTAACGTAGACACAAATAAAATGTTGGTATTTATAATAGAAAATCCGTGCAAAAAGGCAGACAAAGGTGTTACCCCGAAGCTTGTTCCCAAGATAAAGGTTCTTCAGACAAGACAAGCTGTTCAAGTAGTGTAAAGAAAAATGACCGAGAAATCGTAATAGTTGCTTCATACACTAAAAAATTTAATTGCAAGCTTGACAAGCAATTCTTCAGTTTGATTTGTTTATAATTCCATCTCCCGGCTTGCATGTCTCTGAGATGTAACACAATGACATTTGAGGCTTTGTGGTAATCAGGAATTTTATGCGTTGAAAATGGCAAGAAGCGCAATAATATAACCAGTCAGAACTATAATTGGAATATTTGATAGTTAAACGTAAATGAATTAAACGGTTATGCATGTGCTTCCACATGATTGCTTATGCATATCGTTTTGCCATAAATCGATACAGTAACTATTTTTTAATTGGGCTCTTTAAGTTATTTTAGAAATGGTTATTTGACAAACCATTAACATTAACACAATTTAATATGATAAGAATTTAATTGAATTGAAAATCAAGATATAAGTAATACATATAAATGTAATACAGGCAGCAGCTTTATCTAAAACCACAACTTTTAAATAAATTGACTAAAGTATGAAGGTAAGTAAACTAAATTAATTAGAACAGGAGACAATAATTAACACAATTTATTTTGAATTTGAGATGTTTCAAAATTATTGCATAAACAAGTTTTTATGCAAGACAATTTTGCCAAAATCTTTTTTAACACTGAAATTGTTTCAAGAAACGTATTAAATTACACGTGGACAGCATTTGTCAACTAATCGTATGATTAATAACTGCTTTCCTTACATTGACAATAACAGGACCACAGTTTTTGCAAAAAGTTTGAGTATAGGGCATTGATAGTCCAACTTAAATGTTTATTACATTTATTTTTAGAACACAAATAAGTTTCTTGTAGTTCTCGTATAAATGCTGATAAATACACCCATAAATAACGAATAGTGTATGTAAACACTTACACGTGTCTGAGCTAAACATTAGATAATTTAATAATACAGAATGGTTATTTCAAAAGCGAAGAGTCATTTATTAAATATAATTGCTTAGTAACCTACACTTGCTATCGCTTAATTGCTGTCATACAAGAAGGTATATTATGTGATGTGATGATGCACAGTAGATTTGTATCGGAAACTATTTCGGTTTTTCTGAGTTCGTAAACAATGTTTTTAGTAACGATAGTGAATTCGCTATTAAACGTTACTATTCGTTCGTGTTTATTGCCATTTTAGATCGTTAATAGTATAAATAGGGCAAGCATACGTTATTCTTTACCTTGTTTACCTGATTAGACGTAGCTGCAATTATCTGTGAGAATGCAATTATGATCTATAATTCGATACTAAGAAATAATTACGAGGTCAACATTCCGTATAATGGATTAAGCATGCCAATCTACTGTAATTATATAGCTTTCCTTCCTGTTCATTGGAATTGAGGCTGTTCCAAAAAAAAACAAAGTTTTTTGCAGAAAAAGGTTCCATATCACTTGGCATTTTTACACAAAACTGGCTTGAATATCAACTGCGTATTTCAGACATTCGCAAAATCAACTCGTTAGAAAAATACAGATTTCGAAATGACACAATTGCAAAAAAGTATCATCATTGTGCTTTTAACCTCAAGTTTAGGTTTTCGTTCAACTATTGCTGACGATTTTGGTGGAGGATCTACTACAACGGTAGAAGTGTCCAAATATCCAACGGTACAGATATTAAAAAACTTGCTACATAACCAACACATTACAAAATTGGAATGTGTTTTGCGCATTTACACTGATTCAAAAACTAATAATTTCAACGAAATCGATCTAAACTACCTTCACTTACGTTCGGAATCATTCGAATTATATTCTATAAATACAAGTTCAAAGCAACCACAACACAAAATACACAAGTTCAAATCCTGCTGCTGGAGCAACCTAGTCAGCATTTCAAATCCTGACGAAACTATTTTTAAATTGGATAACCTGCAGTACACAATATTCGACCAGTTTATATTTCTCAGTCAAACGTCTCTGCTTTTAGAGAGTTTTTTCGAGGAAAATCTTGTACTAGACAAACTGAACTGTATATATGGTATGTATACAGATTACTATCATAGCAATAAACCAATTATAAAATATTTACTTCCACCAGTAGTTTACACGGGACGTTTCATAGAATCCTCAGATTACATACTTGCCAACTTCAAAAATAATTTAAACGGTAGAATTTTAAAATCTCCGGTTTTAGATGTACCACCATTGTTCGTGCTGGAAAGTGATCATCAACACTCTTCCCGCAAGATCAGGGGATCCCATTACAGATTCTTAATTGAAACTGCAAAGAAAACTAACTGCACTATTGACTTCTACGGTGAAAAAATTCCACTAGGAAAAAAGCTTCCAAATGAATCATGGACTGGATATATAGGAGAAGTGGCCAATGGTCCAGCTGATTTAAGCCCTTTGCTTGGCTTAGCAGTAAATCGTTATCCGTACATGTCATTTACCACACTGACGTACAGATTACCAATGGTATTTTGCGTGAAGGATCCAGTACCATTATTACATTGGCATGCCTTGGTATTACCTTTAAGTCAAACTGTGTGGATATTTACGATAGCTTCTCTAATTGGATTTATTCTTCTGTTTGGTTTGATCGTTCTTGTGAAATTTGTGCAAACCGGAAACGGAATTGGGTTATCATTTAGTCTTACTGTGTTTCTCGAGGAAGGTTTAATGCTTCCATTTGCATTATTTTTGGAACAAACCACGAAAATCCCGCCTACAAACTCAGCAAAACTGGCAAGCTTACTTTTAATATGGTTGGCTTTAGTTATCGCGAACGCCTATAAAACCAATCTTGTTGGATATTTAACATTTCCTGAAAAGCCAACAGTTCCTAAAAACTTTAAAGAGTTGCACGAAAATAAAAAGTTTGACATTCACATGTTTTCCCTGGTTGGTGGTTTGGAAAGGGATCTTTTGAAAACTTCACCGAATCCTGTATTTAAGGCAATTGTAAAACGAATACATGCAACGGATGATATCAAGGAATGTTTGGACTTTGCAACAAAGGAACAAACAGCTTGTATGGCTTATAAGAATATGATGTCATCGGGAATTATGAAACATATGTTTAAAAATAAGGAAATGAAAAAGTTGGTCTTAACTCAAGAGCCTGCATTTTATGCTGATCTTACAATAAATTTGAAGAAGAATAGTATCTACTACGATGAGATGAATAGATATGCCGGTTATGCAAGGGATGCAGGTTTGATGCATAATTGGATTGAGGACGAAATGGCAATAGAAAGGAAATCTGCTTACGAAACACAGCAAAATAGAAATAAGGCAAACAAAAAATATTCTGATGACAAGGTAGTAAGCAACCAGGAAACTGCTAATGAGTCGGAAAAGCAAAAGTTGAAAATTGAGAACTTAGTTGCAGTGGCGTTAGCTTATGCATTTGGAATTAGTTTGGCTGTAGTTTGCATAACTTTTGAAGCGATATTATACAAGGTCAAACGAAAGCCAGCAAAATGTTCGAATATCTACTTTGGGCTGCTCAACTTGCTGAAAAATATTCCAAAAATAAAAACATTGCCGAAAAAAATATGGTGCTTTTTAGACGTGATACACATCATGAATGATACGTGGAATGATACGTGGAATGATACGCATACTGGTCAAAGAAGTTTCATTGAAATGTAATTTGAATTTCAAGAAATAAACCACAAATTAGACAATGTACAAAATGTGTGAAAACTACTGTGAAATAAATTGTGAAAGCTTTCTCAATTGAAAACTGTTGATTATATTGAAATATATCGATTTACTGATTTTAAAAAAATATGAGAAATTTTCACTAATTATGTTTATTTCAAGTTCTTACCGTGTTTTTCATTTAATTTAAAGTATGTGTTTGGTCTTTTACTATTTCTCTTTAATCTCTGATATAAATTGGACCAGAAACTAAAGCAAACTGGATAAACGATAGATATTGGAAAAGTATTCTTAAGATAGTTGCACTAACTGTGATCTAAGCTAAATAGATTAAATTGTTTTAAAGTATTGATCAGAATTTTTATCAAATGGTTATATATGCTCGGTGATACCAGAATAATATTTTTCGTTCAAGTTTATCCTCTGGTGCTAGATTATTTTTTCAGAATACTGTCATAATTCATGTTAGCCAGATATGGCAAAACCCGAGATGGACGGCACTATAAGCCATAATCTGAATTCTATCCTAGCGAATTCGAGTTACCATGGGTATGTTAGTAGATAAGAGCAGACGCCTGAGTTCTTTATCAGATTATAGCATATAAAGCTTGTACAAAATAGGTCTGGACAAAATGCGAAGTTAGTTTTCCATGAGCCCAATTGACGAATCTGTTCAT
>JAQFZG010004993.1:0-10941 GCA_034695465.1 Entomobrya nicoleti
GAGTGAACGAACTGACTGTTGACGCGAAGCAAGCTGTGTAAAGTAATGCCTGTCAATATGGGTGAGTGTGCTCTTTGAACGTATAATTGTAGTGGTAAGGTTTAAGTTTAAGATTTTAATTGAAAACTTTTTTTATGCATTGGAAATTTTAGAGGAACAAATTGTTATGACCCCTACGGCGAAAACGGACAAGTTCACGACCATCGTGGTGGAACGACGACGTGTTGAACTGAATGACGCAAATTCGTCAGAAAACCGTAAAATCCACGTAGCAGGTGGAGATCACACAGGAATCATAATAAACAAAGAGATAAGTGGGTCATTGCCACCAGACCCTTTGCCTTATCAGCTTTCCTTAGAATTTAAAGTGTTTCTTGTGAATGCCACCACACAAAAACACACTTTGGAAAGTCGGCAGCTAAGATTCTGGTTTAAGGATGATCTTCCAGCTGGAGAAAGGGCAAAATATTCCCAAGAGTTTTTCAAGGAGTTGGTGCAGCCCCTCTCGTTTCCAAGATGCTACACGGGGTTCATCATGAAGGTTTTGAAGTTGATGCAAGTTCGGTTTGTCAACATGAGGAAGATCGAGATTGAATTGCGCCAACTGGAACAATCTGATCATCCACCAATGAGGCCAAGTAAGCTTAACACTATGAGTTATAGAATCCCCAACGTTGGCAATCAATCAAAGTGCATTTTTTATTTTTTGGATTTATTTACTTTGTAAATACTGATATATTATGCTGTCTTAATGAATAGCAAATCGAGGTGCGATCCTCTTTGAGTTAGACAGAATGGTTCGAAAGTCTGAGACAATGACAAGGTCAACAACGACCACTACTACGACAACGAAGCATGAAAAAAATAAAAAAGGTTCTTATAAAAATCAAAACCATTTCAATGGAGTGTGTGGCTTTGTTGTTTGAAATTAAATATTAATATAATCAGTCACCTTCTTTTTACAAACATAATTGCACTCCAACCAATGTTCGCATTTTAACTAATAGATTAGATGATTAGTGTGTTGGTTTGTTGGTGGTCACATATAACTAATACCTTTGTCTAATTGGAATTTTATAATTGATTGTTTAGTTAATCCGAAGCGTCCACTTGAACGTTTAATAATAATGAAATGTCTTTGATTAATTTCAGCGTCAACTGAGCCTGGAAGTGGCGGAGAGAGGACAGAGCTCTCTGAAACAAAATTACTGGAAATGATTGAATGTGCTTACCCCAATCCACTCACGCTAGCTGACATGGCCAAGTATGTTTGATTTTCATGTAACATGTAAAATTGTGAAGTTTATTGTCAGTCGTAATTTAATGAATGATTTTTTCTGTTAATGTTCTCAGACAAACATGCAGCGCAGAAGAGGAAGTTCGCCATCACGTCACCTCACTCCAAGTCAAGGGCTTAATAAAGGCCCTCGATCCCCATAGCACCTCCTTCACCCGCGTTGTACAAAATGAAACGGCCGTCAAGATCGTCAAACAAATGCCGAAAATGGTGAAAGCCAAGCAACCTTCAATCGCTATAATCACAGCCCACTACTGCGAAAAACTTGCTGTTGATAGCATGATCCAAAACCAAGAAACTTTTGTGCGGTACACGACGGTGGGGGAGTCGAACATTTATACTTTGGGGAACATTGGCATGCATCGCGTTGTCAGCACCAAGTTACCCAGCATTGGTCGCAGCAGGGAGGCCATTATTGCCTCTGGTAACACAACCACCCGGCTTCTTGGCACGTTTCAGAAAGTTGACTATGTATTCCTTATTGGCGTGGGCGGAGGTGTACCCCATTTCACAGATTACAACAAGCATGTTCGTTTGGGTGATGTTGTAGTCTCATGTCCCACCACAAGTCAGAAGTTTGTTTACTTGTATTGCGACAAAGCAATGGAAAAGGAAAGCGGTGGATTGGAATTTGAGACCAGAGGTTATGTACCAACGAGTCTGGTTTTGCAAGATATCGCCGCAGATATTCAGGAGGATGGAGAAGAGGAATGGATCCAGGCAGCGGAAGAAGGCATGCAAATTCTTGGAGATGCTGAAGGAGTAGATTTTACCAGACCACCGCAAAGTAGCGACAAGTTGTTCATGGCTATAGGAGAAAAGGATGTAATCGAGGTGGCACATCCAGCAGCTCCAGAAAATCATCATCCTAAACAGGCACGACGAATGGAGAGCAGAGTTCACATGGGAGCTATTGCCGGCGGAAGAGCAGTCTCAAAGGAAGACTACGTTCGACAAGAACTTGCTGCCAGACTAGGGATCCTGGCTTATGATTCAGAGTTTGATGCCGTGTTGGAAAGCATTATTGGAAACCGACGAGATGCTTTCGTGGTCATTAGAGGAATCTCCGATTACAAGGATGGCACAAGGAGAAAGGATTGGCAAGGCTATTCGGCACTACTAGCGGCAGCATACGCGAAAGTTATCATCAGCCGATTGGAGCCCCCAATTGATGACTAAACGAACACAAAATTTTACCTAAAAGAAGAACTCTATGCTTAAATTAATAATTAAATATTTTCCTTAAAACAAAGAAATCTCTATGAAAAAAAAACGTATAATTATATACCGTTCTCACAACACACCGAAAGGAACAGCTTAAAAAAATTATCATCTAGTCCTATACCTAACCTTCAGCAACAACAACCTACATGATAGCTACCTATTTATCCTGTAATTCTCACAAAACCTCAAATTCAACAACGTAAAGCAACATCCACTACTCAACAAAGCAAATATACTATATTATTACTATATTATGTACCCAGAAATAATAAAAAAGTAATAATTATTACAGTAATTTACGATGAGAGAAGAAATTTTATTCAAATTTTGAAAATTAGCCTGAGATCATTCAATGAAATTGAACGTCTATATACCTGCTACACACAGAATTACGATTCTAATAATAATTATTGTGTCTAGAAACAGAAGATATATAATAATTTAAATTTACTGAATAAAAGTTGTTCCTCTACTCAATAAGAACAAAAATGATACACTGAATGTCGTGTCGTTATAATTTATTTATTTTTGCATTTTTGAAGAACATTTTTTTCAAAAATCATCATCAAATATCCTCGTAAAATGAAATAGAACATGATAATGATAAAACAACATAATTGGCATACAACATTTACTTATTATTCCAGGCAATATTCATATTTATTAGATCTCTGATGATGTCCCATTGAACCATGCTCATTATTACAGCAGACATACTTTCAAAATTGTCAAATGCATGACCTCAAAGCAATTGCAAGGAAATTAAACGATTGCATGCTATGCAATTCACCATATATTGTCACGCTAAATGTAAGTATGAATGGATTGAGCCTAACAAATTGAGCCAAAACAGAACAAGAGTTTACACTTTACACCACATAACAATTTACACCATACACAATACACACACGTTTTGCTATAAATTGAAAGAAGAATGAGCAACAACAACACCACATAACAAAAATGCAAGGCAGCGAACTAAAAACAAATATGTAAGAGTCCACCCGCACCCACATAATATGAAGATTCGGCCCCGTCATTCCAGCACACTGTACCGTCATTCCAGCACACCAAACGGCGCCATTCCAGCACACCATAATCCAGCACACTACTAACGTCATTCCGGCACACCATTTTCCAGCACACCTTAAAAACGTCATTCTGGCACACAACACACCGTCATTCCGGCACACCGTTTTCCAGCACACCACAAAAACGTCATTCTGGCACACCAGCACACCGTCATTCCAGCACACCAAAACACCAGCACACCGTCATTCCAGCACACCAACACACCATCATTCCGGCACACATATACCGTCATTCTAGCACATCAATTTACTAATATTGTTGTGCCGCACCAGCACAGAGCTCAGCAAATACAGATTTGAATTGAACTTACCCAACCCAACAGTTCTGTCAATGTCAACCTACCAAAATATGTTTTTGCCGATACTAACCGAACCTAACCTAACTAAATGTGACCCGACACTTCTGCGGATATTAACCTAACCTAACCTAACCTAACTAAATATAACCCGACACTTCTGCCGATATTAACCGAAGCTAACTGAATATAACCCGACACATCAGCCGATATTAACCGAACCTAACCTAACCTAACTAAATATAACCCGACACTTCATATTCTTCAGCACTTCAACTAATTTATTGTGTTTGTACTTTTCCTGAATGTATTTTAAAATGATTGGTGTGCTGGAGACCGGTGTGCCGAAATGACGGTACAGGTGTGCTGGAATGATGATGTGCTTGTGTGCTGGAATGACGGTGTGCTGGTGTGCCAGAATGACGTTTTCATAGTGTGCTAGAAATGGTGTGCTGAAATGACGTGTTCTGTGTGCTAGAAAACGGTGTGCTGGAATGACGGTGTGCCGTGTGCTGGAATGATTCCGCCTGAAGATTCCCTGTTGTATTGATTCGTGAAGTAATAGTAATGAAAATGTGTTTCTCCAATGCTAACCTCTAGTTATCTAATAGCTCCACTGAAAAAAAACGTTGTGAAGAAAATTCTTTAAAAGTGATCTTATCTTACTTTTTGGAGATACATTGTGTTTAATTCACTGAGCTTTCAGTTTTGTTGATTTTTTATTATTATTAATCAGTTCGGACTTTTTGGGCAAGGTGAACATATTTACAACACAATACAGTAATCGCTACCTGATTTATTCGCAGAATTTTTAACGGTTAGTTTAAGTTAATTGTTGTGGTTTAAGTAGCATCATCTATTTTAATTTTTGAAGATAAGTTTTAGGGAATTAATGTGATTAATTTGTGGATTGTTGTGAGGTTGAATACTATTTAATGATGCATGCATGATTATTTTTGGTAATTACATAGATCGTTTTACTGAAAGAAAAGGAGGATAGGTCCAAGGACCAAAAAACATCAAATTAGGTTCAAGATTTAGAGGATTTGCTAAAGAATATTAACTGGTGGTAAACTTGAAAAGGTAAGGTTTTAAACTATAGGTTAGGTTATTAGGTTAATTACGTAATAATAATGTAATGGAGCGATGAGTTTAATGAAGGTAGTACATTTTGGTTGATTATTTTGTAGGCAACTGGAGATTACATTTAGTACGAGGAGAATTTCGAGGAAGGCCTGTGGCATTCACAAGAAAAGATCATGTCCAGAGAAGGGGGTGGAGGATATTACATACCGCCATCACAAGATCAGTATGGTATTGACCCTTTAACGCCACCTCCATCAGGAGGAGGCACGTCTGGTTACCCAGCAATTGGGCCTTGCGACTTTGTGAAGCAGTTGCAATGCAAGATAGCCTCTCTGGAAACGCAACTGATGTGCTCCCATGCAGAAACAGAGACACTTCACCTGGAACTTTATAAGCGTACAAAAGCATTGGACGATATTAATGAGAAGTATGCCCAGTTAGTTGAGGACCAACACTTTGCCCAAAAGTGTGTCAAATTGGAAGCAAAAATTGCTACAAACAAAGCAATAAGTGAGGACAAGGAGAAAATAAAAGAACTGCAAGAAATCGTGGGAAAGTTGGAGGAAGACAAGAAAGGTTTAGAGGGTGATAAGAAAGTTTTGGAAGAAGTTGTTCAAAAACAAGGAACAAAGTTGGAGATTCAAAGGGACTTGAACACCCGATTACACGGGATGTTCAAAAAAATTTCAAAAGCTGCCACTGAAAATGTTAAGGACATGGAAAGTTTTTTGGTGGGGTTGAATGAGGAAGGGGTTAAAACTGTGGTGGATTCAGCAACACCAATGGATGAAATTGAAGGAACCGACATGGTTAATGCACTGTCGGCCTTGTGCGTGGAGTCTCTGCCACCTTCACCACGATCATCTCTATTGAGCAATGACTTGGATTCAGATATACGTTACAGCAGTGGTAGCAGTGCCGATGGTCGCGGTCGCGGTGGTGGACGTCTATGCCGTGACTATTTTGATCCCGATGATCAGCAGCAAACAATATCTTCGCCGCCACCTGCAGCTTTTTTGGATGCTATTAACAGCTTGACTTTGGAGGATTTGGAGGAATTAGAGAGGATGGAAATGGGGCTTGATAAAGAGTCTAATACCAACAAGTGAAGTTTTTTACACGGCTGATCATGGGTTACGCATGCTTTTTTAATTAAATTTATTACAGCCACCTGTACCATTCAAAAGCAATCTTTCCCATTCCGGTATGAAGTCGGGAATGCTCCAATGCTGTTCGAAACTTCAATAAACTCAGCAAATAAATTTCGAACCCACGTAAAAGTTATAAATTGTTTGAATCATGTATATATAGCCTTTTCATGAACACAGGAAGTACAAAGATAGCCTCTAAAACCATCAGAATTCAAGCGTCTTAAAGACAGATTTTTAAGTGTTGTAACTGATCATCAAAACTATTATGGAATTAATGAATTATTATCATCCCCAACGGTCAAAAAGGGGCGTACTTTAAGCACTGACATGCACTTGTCATTTTTTAAATGATTTACATTGAATTTTTCTATTTTCTGATTATTATTGTGTCTAGAAAGTAGAAAGGTAACATACGTATATCAACTAAAATGGACTGAATCAAAGTTTTTCTTCTACTTAATAAAAAAAATTGAACATGGAGCGTGTCGTCATAATCTTTTTTTGCATTTTTTACAAACATTTTATTCCAAAATCACCATCAAACAAACATCCTCGTAAAATGAAATGGTACATGATAAAGCAGCCCATTTGGCGCAACTTAATTAAACGCATGCTTATTCCAGGCATAATTCATTTCATGGATCCTTTTCTTAATACTTACATATAGCTAACGGTATTAATGAGAATTAATTGACTTACACAAATTCGTAATAATAATAATTAATACATAATTGGTAGTTAAGTTTGATTACAATTAATTTTAAAATCTAACAAAGTTAAGAAAGTGATCATAAAAGAGTTAGATATTTAATATCTAGTATTACAACGCACAAGGCTAAGGCTTTGATGGAGATTTACTCAAATTAAGTTTCAGGCCAGTCTCTCTTCGGTCGTTGTGTTGAACTACTGGCAAGGACTTCAAAATATTTTTTGGTCGATAAGCTTCCATATCATCTTCCCCTTGTCCTTGATCAGCCATGTCTCCAAATTCCATGGGAACCTCGTTCTTGTTTCGAACCAGAAGTACTAACTCGTCACTGTAAACGTAAAGTGACTTGCGAACTGGAGGCACCAATGGGAACCACGCCAAGTCCTGAATCAACCGTGGTGACAACTGCCAAGGATAACCAATTCCATCTGGCTTAGCTACCTCCACTTCAAAATCTGTAGCAGCCTCACTGACACCCATCGACTCTTTTAGCTTCTCCAACAGCACGTCTTCAAAATCAGTTGAATAATCATGGAAAACTGTGATCTCTTTTGGGGGGTCCAGAGCTCCAGTGCTGGGATGCCAGTGTCGATAAATAAGGCAATACGTCTTTTCCGTCAGAGTACATGGCTCATCAAGAAGCTGGACGTAGATTTCACCGCAGTGGATGGAGGATGCTGTAAATACATCTTGAAGCTTGGTATTTGGTCGGAGCACCTTCGATGGGCTGGTGCGAATTTTCTTTCTTATTCTGACTTTAGATAGGTCCACGGAGCTGGGGTCACAAATCTGAGACTTTTCTAAAACCGCAGTTTTTATAGCATCCACTGAAATGGCCATTGTGACAACAATGTCCGATAAGTACTCAAGTGGCTATAATAAAATAAAATTCATTAATTTCATCAGACTCAAACAACACACACACTAGCTGTCTAGAAATATCAGTATGTATATGATATCACGATTACATTTGAAATCGAGCCAAGGTTGAGTTTGTAAACTGGCAAGCGGGCTTCTCCTTCTTGAAGCCTGTGTTCCAACTTGACGTACAAATGATCGAATGGTTTAATGGTTGAAATTCTCTCGGTCATGCGACGCATCTCTGTGGACTCATCTTTATCAATTTTGTACAGCACAAAATCATTTTCAGGGATGGATATCCATGAAGATACCCGTTTACTTAGGGCGTACAATGGCGTCTGTCCATCAATTCGAATTTCACACACTGGAAATACACACATATTTTTGAACAACATATCACATATGACAAAATATGAAATACTGATCTGATTGCTTTAAAACATACGTGCAAGATTGTCTTGCTCTGCTCGCATGGCACTCATCATCTTGATAAAATAATCTGGTCGTTTAGGTGTCATCAAAGCTTCTGTCGCTGAAGCATACCCACCACCATCATCACTCGTCTTTGTTGCTAGGACACTAGCTTGCTCAGTACTTTGTTCATTTTCTGATGATGCTTTACCAGGTACTTCTTGAGCAGGTGGTTCAGTAGCATCGCCGTTAGGTAGCTTCAATGCACGCTTCTCATCCTTTACACCAGCACCAGTTTTGCTTTTGCCTTTAGACTCAGCAACAACAAGACTCTTTGGACTTTCAGTTGGCTTCGGGGCTACTTGAGCAGGCACAGCAGCTCCTGCAGCAACTTGTTTCTTAGCGTTTCGTAAATTTTCCACAGTGAATCCATCAGGAAGCTGGATATACATATGCATTCGGTCTGCGGTAGAATATTGTTCCACAAAATCAAGCAGTCTGTTTGAGAGCTCATCACCACCAGCACCAGAATTCACGTACAACTGTTTGGATTATCATGAGGAAATGATATATTAGCATCCAATAGTGTTTAGAAAAGAATAAAAATAAAGTGGTTTGGCTTTTTTTTTGATAAAATAGCTTCCAACATACGTTATTAATTTTATCGAATCCAAATAATGACAGAGGATGCTGATCATCTCCAAACAAAGTGGAGTACCTTCCATTATACTGTGCAACCAACGTCATTTCAGTAGATGGGAGTCCAAAATGGGCTTTGATTTTCTGCTTCAGTTCGCCCATCCCCGCTCCAGGTTCCACATGTACTTCGTTTAAGCCTCCACTCATTTCCTGCAGTGCACAGTCTACCTTTTGAGCTCTAAATATCAAGTCGCTTGTCCTATAAACTTCGACAAATGGCGTTCCATCATCAGGCTTCCACTCTAGAAGTAACCCTTCGTTTTTCGTTCTTGGGGCATTCCGCTTCATGACAACACTTATAAAGTCCTCTTCACATCCGTCGAAGCTGTTTTCAATAATTTCCAAGTCTCTATCGTAGCGTACCAACCTGACTTGACCTGATTTGAGGGGTACCTCATTTCCAAAATCTTCTCTGACATACTTTGCTGCCTCAGACAGCTTCAAATTCTTTGGGATTTGTATCGTTCGTTCTAACAGAGTACCCTCTTCCGCGTGTGCAATACATGTCATTTTAATCGCATTTTTTGCAAGCTCTTCTTCTTCATGCAATGCCTTGTCAATCTGATCCATATCCGTCCACATGGCCTGCATGTGAGCAGGCATTTCATGTAAATAGTAAGGTAGCAAATTCAGCTCTGAATCAAAACGCCGGTAGAGTAGCATGTAAGCAGATGTAAGTTCTTTATCCTCTTCTCTGTCACCCCCATAAGTACTTTGAATATCTTCCAGGCTGGCTTGCCGAATTACAGCGTCATCGCAACGGTACCACTTTCCCCTTTCAAAGTCCATAATATAGGCAAAATAATGCCCGCTGTTGATTCCACCCCTGTGAACCATGACACCATACAGTTGGTATATCTCCGGGCCCTTTGTCTTCACCATTTCTTGCATCATTTCAACGGTTGGACGTTCATTGGTTGCAGCAGCGCCAGCCTTTGTTACATCCTCTAGCTCATCTTCTTCCACAGGTTTGACACTTGGACGAGTATGCCCCTTCCGTTCAGTTCCATCTATCATTGTTTTTGGTTTGAGTGCCTCAGTTTTCAGAGCTTCACGTCGGTCTTCGCCTGTAGTTTCAATGTATGGATTCATATCCAGCACAAATGGGAAGATTACCCTAAAATTCATTATAGACAATTTTAAATTATTTTAACCAATCAACAAACACTGAAATATTTATATCGTTCTTATTATATTTTTTATCACTCACCTATCATTCAGTTTGAATCTTTTGTCCCTGACAAAATCGTACTCAAAGCGTTTCAGTTGAAAAGTAAGAATATACGGCAACTTGTCAAACTTGAACCCTTTGTGTGCATTACATGGCTTGGCACACTGACTGCAATTATACATGTTGCTTCCGTCAAGCACTTCATACGCTACAAACGAGTTGAGCGCTGCTTCCAGTGTTGGGCTGGGCAGTGGAGTGCCAAAGTTCCTAATAGGTAGTGGTACGACGAGAAAGGCATCTGTTCTTTGGCTCACACGGTTGCACTCAAGGCACTTTACATAGTCGTATAAGGTGCCAAAGTAAAGGGCTTGAATGATCCCATCTAAGGGAGTACCAACCAATTCCTTAGTGATACTTTCCATAACGATACTGAAAAGCTCTTCGATGTCATGCTGCATCCACGTCTCTCTATCAGCCCATCCAAATGTTCTGATTAGCTCATCAGTATCAATCGAGTCTCTTATAGAGAGTTGGAGAAGAAGAAACAGCTTCTGCAGAGGTTCGCAAATGCTTTTCTTGCTACTTCGACTGGGCTCATGGATGTAATTGTAGATGACATTACGAAACTCCGGTGTAAAAAACAGGCCTTGAAGGAAACTGTTCAGATAGCATGTCATGTTTCGGTTTTTTAGTCCGACAAAGTCCCGCTTAAGAACAGGGCTGAGCTCAAGTGCTGCAGCATATGAAATGTCAACGTCATGATGACTGCCACTTGAAGTCACTTCAACAGAAGGGTTGCCACTGGAGTTGAAGATGTCCTTACTTTTACGTTTCTTGTTGTTTTTTACGACTTCCAAACACATGGCGTACGTTTTGTCGGGACAAGGAATCACTGCAATGGCCTCAAACGTTTGATCCTCAGGATAAGCCGCCAGATTGTACTAA
>JAQFZG010004994.1:0-10939 GCA_034695465.1 Entomobrya nicoleti
TTTTTTTATATAATATAGAACGCAGGCTGACTCCAACTCCACTCTAGAGGCTCAGATATTACACGAATGATTTCGTATATAAGAATGTCTAGGCATTTGCTGCCTATTTCACTTTTCTTGAGAAAGAGCTAAATGATTCTTTGTTCCAGTTGGGTAAGCACTTGATATACCGAAAAGTGGGGAAAGCGTGTTTTGGATTGAGATGAATTGACTCTCTTCGGCCAAAGAGAGAGGGAACATATTGAGCTTTGGAAACTAATCAGCCAGCAGGTATCCATACAAATACACAAGAGAAACAGACTTTTTTTTAGGATTATATAGTGCACAACGATCATGATAATAATGATAGCACACTGTACACGCAAAAACAGTTGAAGAATAATGTGCTATTGCGTTTATAAAGTGGAAGGAAAATATAAAGAACGAAGACAAATAGCGACAAGGACATGATTTCACAGGCCTTCGCACAGCATATGCCGTCAGATTTTCCAGCAAAAAATATATAACTCACTGACTTTGTCAGGGTGAAGCTCGGAGACAGAAATGGATGTGCTGACAACATTGAATGATCTGACGCGAAGAGTTATTATGACAGATTTTTACATCGACAGATCAGGTATATACTGTTCACAACCACCGCACTACCTCCTCCTGCCTGAACTGTTGAGATTGGAAGTAACATATTGAGTGTCTTTGTATGCACAACAATGAGAAGAACATTGTGATTTTACCTGTTTCCGTAAATTCCATTATAATGTAAAAGACTAACATCATAAAAAGAGTGTAATGTATGCGTGTGCACTGGAACAAGTTAAGGTCTAAAGACGTTTCCCAAGCAGAAAAGAATAATGAAAGTCATAAATGTAAGTTGCGTGTGTACTACACCTATACTAAACAACGTATAGTTGGTGTTCAGATGAATGGCTTAATGGGTCTCTGCAAGCTATGTCATTTTGAATCTTTTTTCTTCTTCCATTATCATTCCCAGTGTCGTCATCAGAAGAATCTCCTTTTTCATGGGCGTTCCATTCCAGCATATTTTACATATACATCGCAAAACGACAGTGAAGGCAAAAGCAAGGAAGAAAGCTATAAGGAATGCATTGAGCAAGGGTGTACGTTGCGTGTGATGCGGTATTTCTTCTCAGAAATTTTTCCACCAAAATTAAGTTCAAGAATCTTTGTAGAACAGCATCCACTCTGGCGGTAATAATGACGGCCTTTTCATTCTAATTTTCCCATTATATGGTCTTATTGATAATCCACTGTACTACCAGTATTATTACAAAGTAAAAACCATAAAAGCAGTAGCACAGCTCGTGGAGATAATATTCCTCTTCGCTTAAAAACTACTTCATTGCCTCTCAAAAAAACCGAGTGCTTTTATATAATAAAAAATATTTTTCATGCATATACCAAGTTGTGTGTGGGATCATACATTACGTTACGTTTAAGGATTTTCGCCTGGTTGCTAGAAAAAAATGCTGAAGTATGCATTTTTTGATGGCAAAATGCTGAAAAATAAATCAAGCCACAAGAAATCTTAAGAATTAAGGAAGAAAAGTTTTCAGTCTATCTGGATTATATACTGATTCTTGTTTTCTCTTCTCTTCATTTGAACAACTACAGATCATCAAAATGAATAGAAAATGGTAAAAATAACCTAAAGCTTTAAAAATGCCTTGAGGCAAATGAAGTCAAAAAGAAAGTATTTGTCTTCCATCAGTAATGACTAAATGTATTCAGTTGAATGAAAGCGTTTCTTTTTTTTAAGAAGGAAGCGTTGTGCGTACAGGATTGTTAGTTTTGGCTGTTTTGAGTACCTAAAGAAGCGAACCTTATTTATTAATTACAAGTTGTTTAAAATTAAATTTAAAAAAGAGTGTTTGTATTTTTTATGACATTCTTTTTTATTTTACACATAAATACACCACCCAACTTCTTAAGTACTTCCTTATCTTTTGTTTGAGTAGAAGATTGAAGAGGTAGTTTCATCGTCACAATGTGTAAAATATAATACTCTTGTTTGATTTTTATAATTGCCTTTGGAAAGTTTTTAACAGCCTTAGTCATGTGGAAAGTAAAGTAAGACATGTCGATTTGTCATTATGTCACTGTAATCTCATTGGACGTGCTTCTTCTTCCTTCTCTTCTTCAGCTCAAAAAAGAGAAACCTCCATGTTTTCGTTTTTGTAGTAGTTATAGTCAAACTAAATGTCATGAAATGGGAAATAATGCTAAATCACAAAATGCGTTTCTCTATTCTTTTTTTTCTTCCTTTCTTTCTCTTGTCCTCATTCGCAGTATTTTCTTGAGGCTAAAAGTCAGTGTGATTTCTTATTCCTTATTTCACTCCTTATGTCTCTCTCTCTCAGTTTCACTGTAAAACGACACAACAAACTGTATGTGTACTTGAGTACTCCACTTGTTATCCTTTATTTCCCAAATAAATGTATTCTTTCTCTCCGTCAGTATTTTTGAACCTTTTTCTTTTGTGCTATTTAGAAAAATAAAGAAAGAGAATGAAATTGTGTACTGCTGTAATAACTACTTGTGTTTTTGTTACTTCTTTAGTACTACTTCTACTACTACATACCTTTTAACTCCGCGATTCAGCTGCTGTATGGTACACACACATAAAAGAAATAGAGATACATAGTAGAGTCGTAATGTTATTGCCAAGACAGGTTTCTCCCTAGTTTTTGGGCTTTGGTACTTTTTTTCAGTCAGTCAGGAGTATGGTTACAAAGTAGCAGTTTAGCAGCGGCAGCAGTTTTCTACTTTTACACTGATTCCAGCTCAGATACAAACAACGTTTTGATACAGTAGTGTGATTGGTGAGGAGGACAAGGGAGCACAAAATAAGAGAAAGTGCACCGTGGAAAGTGGCAAGGAAGGCAAGGTTTTTCACAGCACAACAGAAGACTAAAAGTGAAATGGGACACTAGTTTGGAAAAGAGAAAAGATAATATCCCGGATAAAATTTAGTTTTAACTTGTGTACACGCATTGTAATATGTATGAATGAGCTTATACACAAACTCTTCTTCTTCCTGCATCCAGGCTTAGCTAGAATATTCCATACACCAGCAAACAAGCTAGGGTTATGTATGTATAAGCTATAAAACTACGGGACATACAAAACTTTTGTATTGACATGACGCAAAAGTGGATATTGCTGCAGATAGATCGGAAATTTTCTGTTACTGCAGTTTTAGTGTGTATACAGATACAGCACAATGGATATCAAGTAATTCTATCTTCTTTCATGATTCATGTCAAACCTTTCCCCGTTTATAAGCAACACAAAAACAACCTTCATTTCAAACCTTTCTTATATGATCGCCCTTATTGTGTGTTGGGCCAGCTTTCCTGTTTGTATTTTTGATATTTGATAACCTCTCTTTGTCTATTGTTGTATGTATGTTTCCAACCACTTTTCGCAAAGCATTGTCTCATAAATAGAAAAACATCTAGAAATACATACTGAGTAGCAGCATCAGAATCTTTTGAGCAGCAACAGGGAGAACACAAGCTTTCTCACTGGCTGACTGATTTTTCTTTATATGACTATTACTTGTACTAAAATGTGTAAAATGAAAGTATGTTAGGCATGTGTCCTCCACTCTTAAAAAAACCTTCTTCCTTTTTACACTTTTTGACTTTCTCCCTCTCATTCACCATTAAAGTTTCACATCTTCAGCTTGTTGTATACATCACACTCACACTTCCGTACATGAGCCATCTCAACTCAAGTCTCTCGCCGCACAAGAATATATGTATATCTATGTATGTGCGTCGGTATTTATACGATATACACACATATCCTCACATTCCCCACTGTTATTTCTCTTCATGATTTTCTTCCATTTGGTCGCCCACCAAAAACTCTGCTTTAAGCTAAGTTTTCAGTTGAAAGAAGAAAAAGAAAAGGAAATAAAGGGAAACGAATAAACGTCACTAATAAGAACAATTTGTAGGCTTCGGGCCTAACACCGTGGAAATTGAATTTTACTTTTTTTTCTTTACTTCTGATGCTGCTTCGACTTTACTACTTACTTACATTACATTATATTCCCTTTCCGGTTTGGAATAGCAAACGTAAAGCGTTGTATACAGGGATGCTTTTGTCTTCATTTTCTTCTTCTTGTCTGAGTATTTATATAAAATGCTTCCTCCCTGTACATTTCAGTGAGAACGGGACGTGTAAATAATAGAAAATTCTTACTGTGAAATCTTGCACACATTCCTTTCATTTCATCTTTGAATCCAATGTACACACATGAGTACATGTATATATGAATCGTATAAAAGTATTAATATGAAAAAGACAATTGATATAATATGCCCGTCGTATACTTATGTAGCACCCTTATATTTACTATTAAACTAAGAGATGAGCATTCCTACAAATATAATATCTTTTGATTATTACTTACACACAGGGCTATGCTGTGATCTGGATTTTCGCCAGTTTTGTCTTCTATGGTAAGCTTTTTTATTATTCATTTTCTCAGCAAAGGCCAAGCACTCATTGTAATAATAATACTAGAAATATATCGTCCATTGACCTTGTTCATACTCTTATGGTATAAATAGCTCGTTCCGTTGCACATTATATTATATATATATTATGATCTTATGTGTATACTGTATATAATGCACGCATTCTTAAATATTATATGTATACTACCATATGCACAGAGTAATAATATTGTTATGAGTATCAGTTCACACTCTACTCACCACTTTCATTTGCTATGTTTTCCATTTTATCCCGTTTATATGTTATGTAATGAGTTTGTGTGGTAGGTTTATATGATAGTTTGTGAAATGCCCTATCCGACTATAAAGGAGCGTTAATGGTGACGGTTATTACTTCTATTCTTTCTTGTATATAGTATCCGTAAATTTTATTTATAAGTACTTACACACACTGCATGCCTTAAATTCCCTATTTCATTCTCAGCTCGCATTTTTTTGTATAGAATATAATGTACAATGTGACACGAATTAAATAATAGCGTATGTGATTGTTGAATAAGGAGAAATAAAGGGATAAATGTCAGAGATTTAACTTGTTGTCTCTTTCTTTTTTTCCTGCTGCTGTCTCCCATTTTCTTCCCGTTGTTTTTCATTGTCCTGAAACACTGCCGTTGGTCTTTCCGTCGTATCACCGTCATCATCCCTATCATACCGTATGCAATTCATCGTTGGCATACAAAAGTAGTGGAGTGGTTATCGTTGGTGCAGCCCTTTGCTTTGCCATCGGGGTGCCCATAGCCCTTGAAATGCAGAGTCAGCAAGGGACCGGAGGACCTAGTCACGATATGGTCCGCAAATTACTCACCGAAGTACCTCTCGTTGACGGGTAAGACGAAATAATGAAAGCGTAAAATATAAATGTGGATGGCTAGACTACAATGACCTAATACAGTAGACACAACAAAACTGTACTGTAGGACACGATTATTATAACAGCGTGGGATGCAAGTGCATAATAAGGTTTTGCTGCTGGTATATACATGTATGTATATGCAGAGTACAATGTATTTATATACCCATTTACCTATTTATCCTTCCTCTAGAAAAAAACAACTTTCTCGACTGTAAATAAGCTTTTGTGAATGGAGAAAAATCCAGTTTCCCATCGTGAAATAGAGTATTATTTTCTTTCATGCTTGCAGGAAGCTTGAAAAAACTTCCCAGTAAAGATGAGCAAACCTTTATCTTAGTGTGCTATCTTACCATTTATTTTTCCTATCCCGTGGCACCATGTGTCTACGTATCCCCCATAACCCCATCTCATATTAGAAGGTATGGTTGTATATATGTGCTCCTACTTTTTCTAAGTTACCCCACACCAGGAAGAAAATGATCCCAAAAATCTTTGGTTGTCCCATGTGTGGCTTATTTATTACAAAATCTTTCACATTTTCCATTGTCTTTCACTGAAGAAATGCATCAGTGCCGTTTGTACGATGAAAAAGATAGGATATCTAGGCAGTTTTTTGATATAGTATTGATGATAGCTCACAAACTCGCGCGTAACTCACTCATACGGCTATTATACTCTGTATTATCTCTCTCTTCATCAATTTTTCATATAAGCTAAGAAGTAGATTTACCATAAAACAAGGAAAAGCGTCTGTTGCAGGATCATATGTGTATAAATGGTTATTATTGTTTGTGTGTGAGAGTGTGTGTGAGACACATACACGCGTAACATATAAAAATTCATGAATATTGCAAAAGATCTGCTTGTAGTGATCGGCAGTTGTTACCCAAGTAGGTAGTCGGTTGTCAAAGGATAAGCCCTGGCTCTCATCTGTCCATTTCCGCTTTCTTCCCTCATGAATTTAACCCCATGTGGCCTACCAAAGCAAAAACAAAGGGGAAAATAAGTCTTACTACGAAAAAAAGTGAAAGCAATTTTAAAGGAAAATCTTACATATCGACAATGTGTTAGCTTGAAAAACAGTATCTATTTGCTGCTCTAAATTTTTTTTGGTAGCCCACGGATATGTTAAAACTTTGCAAAGAGGAGTGAGTGTTTGAGAAAGAAAATGAATGGGAAGATTTGAGGAGGACTTGCTGCTTGATGTAGATGATGATGTTGCAAGGAATAAAAGAACTTGCTGGCTATACATATATTTTTAGTTGAACAGCAACAAAGAAGAAAAAACCAATAGACTTTGTTCATAATCATCTTTGTCTCTCTCCCTCTCTCGTTCTGGGAAAGAGTGTAGATTATAGGGGAGGAATAGATTTTATACACATTTTCAGAGAAAGGCGTGTTGGTAAGTTGTAGCCTTTGGGCTATGGCTTGCTTTTCTAAGTTTTTTTTTGTCTTCTTGTGTCATGACCGCAGCATAAGGGTTTCATCATGAAGGTTGATGTAACGTAACGTAACTGTACCACAATAATAGGGTCATGTCGTTTTTTTACTTCTACAGAGTACTAGCCAACACGCACATATGTGTATAATATATATACGAACAAGAATAAAGTAAATTGGAAAAAGATTCAGTTTACTTTCCTCGAGTGAAACTCCGGGATTGCTTCTCGTTGTTTCAACTTAAGCTCGAGCAAAACGGTAGTGAGTGCGTGTGTGAAAAAAGGAGACGAAAATAGTGGGTCTATGAATGGTTTGGATGTCACAAGAGATGAGCGTATTTCTCTCGTCAATCTTTTCAAAAGAAGTAGGGAAAAGTGGGACTTCATGAACAAAAAGTACAAACGTAGCAAAGCATAGAAAATAAAATAAAATGGTAGCTGGTAAAAAGTTTCCAAAAGATTTCACTCAAATCTAACCAACGTATACAGTGTTTTTTTTGAAGGAAACTGCAAATCTGTAATGGTAAATATTTCAAGATTTTTTAATGTAAATGTTTGTAACATACGTATAAACGCCTACCATTGAGTATCAAACGCAGAAACGGTTTGCACACACAACTAATAACTGTATATCTCGTATAAAAAGTAAATTTTATTGTAATAAGTTGTACTTAAGTTTGACAATATTATGGCATGGCATACAATCATCGTCAAGCCTTACATATAAGTTTAGAGAGGGTAGGTGGAAAAGAATGATGATAATTATTTTTAAACAATGAATTTTCCTCTTCAAAGCTTTTAATATGCGTATTCACATAATTTTAATGTACTTTTACTTACGTTCGAGCACGAAGTTAATTTTTGTAGATTTACTTAATTTTCCTAGTTTTTCCAACATAAAACGCGTTCACTTGAGAAATATCATTGTTCATTCTACCAGTGTGTTTAAGTAGAAATGGTTTCCTTATATTAGCCTTATTAGTTTTTTTGAGAGTGGAAATGAAAATATCTTTGTATTTTATAGAAGACTTCATGATATATGTATCTTGTCATGGGGTTTAACATATCACGATTTCCCTCCAAGCTACAATTCGACCACTTGAAAAACGGAAGCTCTCAATTTTAATAAGGCATATTACTTCACATCCCCTTAATATGCGAAGATGGTGAAAAAAGAAGAAATGTATTTCCTAGCTATGAAAACTTGTAAGTTTTAATACACTTGCAAAATGAGCATTTTTCTTCAACTTTATATCTACTCTCTATAATTATGGTGTATTAACTGTTTTTAAAAGAAAATTTAAAACACAGTTGTACCATTTTAGTTATATTTTTGTTGAAAAAAAAAGTTTCCGTTAATTTCAATAGAAGTGATGATGGAATAACCATTCACTGTTTTGTGCTGGGTTATACGGGAAGCCTGACCTACTTTTATAGCAGAAAAACGAGAAAAACAGCAAAAATCGAACCAAATTCCGTGTATCTTTAGACTTCAACTTGAAATATAATGGCTTGACTATTTCCCAATTTTTAGATAGCGAGAAACAGTAGACGCTTTAAAGAATTAAGAACACTTTTTCCATCCATATATTTATAACGGTATATTTTTAAACAAATGATACAGTACGTTTTCCATAAAAACCATACACTTATTACTTTTTTCTTCTTCCTTTAGGCACAATGACTTTCCTTGGAATTTGAGGAAGTTTTTGCAGAATCATCTAAAGGACTTTCATTTCGATGCTGATCTTACCAAGGTAAAAGTTCATTTTCTTCTCTTGAGTGGTTATCAATACCTTCCCTTCCCCTCAGTCCGTATTTTAGCTGAAAAACTTTGTTCAATGAAATGAGTGTAGCATCAGTAGCAGCAGCCAAAACTGAACTGAACCTTATTACCTCTTGAAATATATATGGCTTACGTGCATATAAATTAAAGTGCGTAAGTAGAAGTTCTTATCACTTCCTCTCTCTCTGTCTCTTAAAACCTTTTCAAGTAAAATCTCTCTTCCCATTCACAGTTATTGGAAAAGTCTAAAGACCTTTACCGACTTATGCTACAATGTTTTCTCACAATAAAATCAGCAGTATTCTCAATTACAAAAAAATGTTCCTATTGTACACATTATTAACGAAGAAGGGAAAAAACTTTTTTTATATGCGAGCAAAATTCTAATCCGGCTGATAAAAGTTTAGCGCTAAAAACAACTTTACTTATATATTAACGAGTCGAGGAGAAAAGCAACAAAATGAACACAATGCTCAAGTTTGGTTGAAACCTAATACGAGAAACGTAACGTTACAATAACGAACCTTGGCTTATCGAAGCCATCACATTTGCAGACATTGTAGAACTAGAGGCTAGAAATATGAAGACTATAAAGACTGTGGTTGATGTTATAATCCATTCTCTGTATAATAATATGGCCCTTTCTCTCTTTTTTAAGGCTGATCCATTTGCCGGAAGTGTATGGTCTCACACGGATCTTGTAAGACTGAAACGAGGAGGCGTTGGGGCTCAGGTAATAAGCTATATAAAATTATTGGCGAAATTGGTAGTAAAAAGTGGTGAAAAGTTTTCATCTAAAATTTTAACTACCATTACATTTTGAGTGCTCTCAATTTTCTTGAAGAGAACATACCTTTTTAATTACCATAATTCGGCATTTTGTTACCTTTGCAGCAATTTTGAGTACGTCTTCTCTTTCTCATCATTTTCTAAAATTACAAAGATAAAATATTGTACAAACTGCTTCTTGATGCATAAAACAAGTTACGCTTACAGCCTTTTATAATGTGAAAGTAAACAGAAAGTTTAGTACAACACACGTCTTATTTCATTTTAGCACAACTACTTGTTGTGAAATGCCTAACAAGAACATCTTTCCTTGCCTGTCTTAAGACAATAATTCGTGTGCCGTTCCTTGCAAATCTTCTTTAAACCTAAAAGACACATTACTTGTGCTCATATCACAGCTCTACCGATGAGGTTACATAAATACAAAGTAAACAAACATTTTAGACATGCCAACTTTGCTCCTTTTGAACTGTTATATACATGATGATATAAACAATATAATGGGATGAAAGAAAGAGGTAAAGCGTACATTTGTTTTTTTTGGTATATCAACACAAAAGAGAGTTGCCTGTTGGTGCAGATTACAGCTTAACGAGCAGTATTACACAGGAGAAAAGTATTTTTATATCAATTTTATAGGCATATTCCTATAATCTACTATCTAGTACTTAACGGTGGGATTATTGTTTGTGTTTGGATTAGACCAATTGTTTGCCCAGTCGTTCTGCAGAACGAGCATAAAAGTAGAGATCAAAGGGAAAATGATTAATGAATTGCGTACTTTTCCACAAGTTTTTGCAGTAAAGTATCAAAATCCCATCTTTGCAAAATGTAACTATACTAGTAAAACTGGACTAGCACTTTGTTTAGGGAAATGTGTGCATAATGAACGAATACAAGTTAGTATGTTTGCACATGTTTGTTAGGAAACAGGAGATTTTGTAATATCACCCAGCCCAGTCTCTGATCTCCTTTGTGCTAGTTTACAATGTTTGCTGTCAAAAGTGAAAGTAGAGTTGTTTGGTTGGAGACAATATATATTTGGTGAAGAAATGATGATAAGATTAATGAAATTTTAAAACTATTTTCATTTTATGTTGTTGTTGTTTTCAGTTATGGTCTGCATATGTGCCTTGCTCTGCTCAACATTTAGATGCCGTGCAGATCGCCGTGGAACAAATCGATGTGATAAGAAGACTAGTGGCAAAGTATCCAGCGCAGCTGAGGCTGGTTCATAATGTCAAAGGTAATGGAAGTCACGCTACAAGGAATTATGAGAAAATGAATCTTTTCTATAGACAAGATATGTCATAGGTATCGTACCATCAATGCATTCATCTACATGGATAGCCAAACTTACATTTTGACGAGTTTCAATTATAATAAAAAGCAATAAAATAGAGAAAATAGTGATGTGAGAGAAAGTTGGCCAGTGTCCATTTTCTGAAACAATTTTTTAAAACACCAGCAGCAGTAGTGCACCAACTTTAAAAAATTGAATTTTAAAGACTATACCCCTCTTATCCAA
>JAQFZG010004995.1:0-10939 GCA_034695465.1 Entomobrya nicoleti
GGTGGAGATGGAGGTAGATGGATTTTTGGAGTAACACGGAAATGGAACCGTATGGTGGTTTGGAGGAATTGTGTGATATGTGAGTGCACTTTGGTGAAAGCACTGGACTAGGTGGTCTTACATGAAAAATAAAGCAAGATAATTGGGGGGAATTTTTTTTTAACTTCATTCATATTTATACATTTTTATTTTTAAAACAAGTCCTAGAACATGAGTTGTATTGTTGTATAGACAAAAAATAACAAAAGAGGAGAACTATATAAATGACAATCACACATTAAAATATATTATGACACAATTAAGCACATAAACCTTAGCCTAAATAAAATTCAAAAAAAATCACACACATTCCATTCCACATCATCACTCACACTCATAAAACACACGTATTTAAAAACATATGGCCGTGTATAAATTACTAGAATTTGTAAATAAAATCATGATTAAAATTTATTTATGTACTGGATATTATTTTATATGTACGATATGCCATCATGAAATAAAAAAGCACGACGATGATGATTTTTTGATATAATATTTTGAAAATAATTTTTTCCCTAAGATTTAAAAAAACGTTTCATTAATTATTAGCACTCTGAAGATCCCGCTTCGAGTATTAGATTTTGTGTATCTTTCCCCGAGTCCTCTTCCGCAGCGTCGAACTGTCGTATGTGGATCTGCGGGCTAGATCTCTGGATTACTGAGGTTGGGATTATCGCTGCTGCTCCGCCGCCACCTCCACCACCTGTGGATGATGAAGGATTGTTTACGGCGTCGTAGACGGGGTTCGAAAAGTCGCTCGAGTCGGTTTTCGTGGGGGGTTGGGCTTGCGACGAGGATGAGGGTTCGTTGGTTGTGGGGACCATTATCACCCCGGCGTCCTGTTCAAATTATGCGTTTTAATTATTAATGTGCACACACAGTAAGGTTTAAAAATCATTATTAAAAGTTCAACTCACCAACGCAGGATTAGTAAACTCAACATTCGACCCTTGCCTAAAACTAACAACACTCGAGCCAACTCCACCAGCAGCACCTCCACTCCCCCCGCCAAAAGCTCTCATCCCAGCGAATCCCCTCTCCCCCATCTGCTTCCCAAACAGATTCCTCTTCCTCAGGAACACGTAGAACGCAGCCCCGCCTAACGTAACGATAAGCACCAGTAATAGCGGAATAACGATTGCTGCGGGTGAAAACGACCCGTTGGGATCTCCATGTATCCGTTCCTTCTTCACGTAGTTTTCGCATTTTGGACCCATAAATCCTTCAACACAGCTGCATGACAGGTCACCACCTTCTTTCTCGAAGCAGACGCCTCCGTTTTGGCAGGTACAGATGCGGGGTTCTGGGCGCTCGCGTTCAAACCCTACAAAACGACCACCATTTTATGATAACATGTCAAAATGGATACTGAATATTCAATCAACTCTACTCACCAGCATCACACTTATCAGGAGCACCAGACGTACTACTCGACCCTTCCGGACAACCACACCTGAACCCTCCGTTCGGTATCAACAAACACAAATGACTACAAGACGCCTTCTTGCAAGGATTCATCACGCTTCCATTAAACTTGAGATTATGCGACACTACAAAAAAACAAACCAATTAGTCATCCCATTTCACCCCAAAACCAATCACCAAACCATTAACTCACCAGCAACACTCGTCGGATTAACAAGATCCCGCTCAACGACAACAGGAACCCCCCTCCCAAACTTATCCTGCTTAATCAACTCGCCACTATCCCTCGTCACCCAATAAACCCAACTCTCAAACACATCCAAACTAATCGGATGCCTCAAATTATCCCCTTGCAACACAACAATCCGATCATTCCCATTCTGCTTCACACTCTCAATCTTACTCAACTTGGTGTCCACAAAGTACAACCTATGCCCCCCAGTATAATCAATAGCCAACCCAGTCGGATACCTCACCGCAGTAGTAATCACCTGCCACCTCTTACTCCCATCCAACCAACTAGCTTCAATCTTTGGAATACTACCCGCATCCGCCCAAAACATGACACCCATCTCCGGATCCAGAGCGATCGATGTAGGGAACTCTAGATTACCACCACTCACTATCGTGCGTCTATACCTTCCATCGTTACTACTCACACCAACACGACCTCTCGGTTTACTTCCCGACCTATCCGTCTCGGTCCAGTACAAATTACCAGTCACGTAGTCAATCTTGATCGATGTTAGTTTCCCGTTCGACTTGATATCCAGGTCTTGACCATACCCTATCAACGCTCCATTGTGCTCTGGGATCCACGACCTCTTGATCGTTCTCTCATACGAGTCCGCCCAGTAGATCAAGTTACCGTAAATATCAATCGACTCAACTCTTCTCTCATTCCTAACAATTTGTGTAGTCCGGGATAGCGAAAGCGATCTTATCTCTGGTCCGTTTGATAGATATAACAGCGGTGGCGACACTGCACGACAAGTAGATGGTGTCGATCCTTGCATGGCGAATCCTGGGAGACATGTGCAGTTGTAAGTTCCGTGGTTGCCTGTAGGACAAAATGATATGTTAAAACTCATGTGTAAAACAACTTGATCCAGTAAAAAAAACTCAAAAAACTCACCCTTCAAATTAACACACCCCTGTGTACAGTTATTCAAACTAACACTCTCACACTCGTTAATATCCTCACAAAACTTGGGATTGGTCTTTGAAATAATATACCCATGATTACAAGCACAGATATACCCAGACGTGAGGTTGACACACCGATGCTCACAGTTCCCGTTATTCGGTGGAACACAGCTACTCTTATCGTGGCAACCCAACTCGTCACTCTGATCGCCACAGTCGTCAACGTGGTCACACACTCGGGTCTTGTCAATGCACTTTTTGTTTGCACACCTGTACTCTCTGAGTAGATTACATGGGCGGATTCGTGGGGCGCAGATTGTTACGTTGTTCTCATCGCTGCCATCTCCGCAGTTGTCTCTTCCGTCGCAGACTTGGTAGCGGGGGATGCATTTCTACAGAGAAGGGAAAGAAGTTGGGTCCAATTTCTTTTTACATGATAATTAAATAGCCAAATGTGTACACTCACGTTATTCCCACACTGGAACCTATGAAGCTTATCACAAGTAAAGTTGACACACAGCTCAATCTTCTCGTCAGACCCATCCAGACAGTCCTCAGTCCCATCACACAAATCAGTATGACTCACACAAAGGTGGTTATCACACTCAAACTTCTCTTTAGGACAGTACCTTCCGTCAGGGAAGCGGGGTGGGCAGTTTATTTCGTCAGACATGTCGTGGCAGTCGCGCTCGCCGTCGCACTGTTTAAAACAATGTTAGTTAGGGAATGTTTTTGAATTGTAACAACACTAATCATTACACTTACCTTAAAGTGAGCAGCAATACAATGACCGGATTGGCACTGGAACTGAGTGCTGGCGTTACACGTGTGATTGGCACATGATGTTTCATCGCTGTGGTCCATGCAGTCGTCGTCGAGGTCGCATTTGAATCGTTTTGGAATGCACTACGGGGTAACATGAGAATGAGATGGTTAGTTAAATAATAATTAACTGGTAAATTCGTTAAATTTTAAACAACGTACCTTGCCATTATTACACTTAAACTCCGATTCTGAGCAATCCCTATACCCACTACTGCAAGTAGAAGGCAACTCATCGCTGTTATCACCACAGTCGTTAGAAAAGTCACATTTCCAGGAGCTAATTAAAAAAAACATGATATAAATCCAAAATACGAAACAATAACCATACAATTTTTAAAAATCCCCCTCAACTCACTTTGGAATACACCTCCCATTCCTACAAGTAAACTCCCTCTCCGAATCACACTTGGTACAGCTCTCTGCCTTCTCATCACTCCCATCCCTACAATCCGGCTTCCCATCACAAAACAACCACTCTGGAATACACCTGTAAACTCCCCAAGTTGGACACCTCCTCCACCCCTTTGTACAGTTATTATGACGGCACAAGTGAGCAGGCTCATCACTATCATCCCCGCAATCATTGTCAAAGTCACACTTCCACAGTTTAGGAATACATTTTCCGTTCTTGCACTGGAACTCTGTGTTGGGGTCGCAGGTGCGGTTGTCTGTGAAATCATGAGAAAAGTATTAGTAAACTAGCATGTTACAAATACACACACAAATAATCATATAAACTCACGACACATCTTCGGATCCTCATCACTCCCATCCCTACAATCCGAGTCCCCATCACAAGTCCAAGTCTTGAGTATACACCTCCCCGTGTCCTTACACTTGAACTCATTCTCGCCACAGTCCGCATGACACAACTCCTCATCACTCCGATCCCCACAGTCATCAACCCCATCACAAATAGTAGTGGGCAGCGTGCAGTTCTTGTTCTTGCACTGGAACTGACCAAGCCTACAAACAAAAAAAATCATATAAACTCCAAAACAAACAAAAACCCATCAAACAAAACTCCAACTCACTTGCAAACCCTCTCAGGACAATCCCGCTCATCCGACTTATCCCCAACACAATCAGCCTCCCCATCACAAACCCAATAGTGAGGTATACACCGATCATCCCCACCCCCACACCGATGCTGCCCTGCAGTACAGTTGGCAATACAACTACCCCCTTCCAAAACAAACTGATTCGGACAAGCACAAGTATGATTGGTAGGATTAAGCAAACACAAGTGAGTACACCCACCACCCCCATCACAATCCCCTCTCCCACCAACCTGCCTCAACGGATGATAAACATGAAGATCAAAAGGCCTATGAGTCGTGTTCCGAATAACCTCCCACTCCAAACTCCCATTAAACTTGTTACACTTGAACACACCCTTCAGATTCCAATCAGTGTAGTACAAGTCATCCTCAAAAACACTCAACGCAAAAACATGAGGAACATGACTCGCACCCTTCAACACCGTCGCCCTATTCTTCCCATCCAAATCCACACTATCGATATAATCCAAATGAGCATCCGCAAAGTACACCCGATCTGTCACATAATCCACAGTCAACGCATTAGGCCACGCCACCTCCTGCTCCCAAGTCAAAATCATTTTATACTGAGTCCCATCCATATTCATCCTCCCAATAAACGCCTGCAAATGCCAACTCGTAAAGAACACCATCCCTTTAATCGGATGAACAGCAATAGCCCTCGGATCATTAATCCCAGTCTTGAGCGTCCTCCTATTCGTCCCGTTCAACTCTGCCACCTCCAAACTCTTACTATGCCTGTCCAACCAGTACAGCTTCCTCCCAATCCAATCCACCGCAATCCCCTCCAACCCATGACTCTCGTGCTTAATAACCACCTCCTTCTCGTTACTATCCACCTTACTCCTATAAATAACCTTTGCACTCACGTCCGCAAAGTACACCATATTCTCTTTAATATCAAAGTCCAACGCGACCACATTCCTCAACTCTTGATGCATCACGTTGTAAACCTTCCCGTCTGTACTCATATTCCTCACATAGTACTTGTTCGTGAATATAATCCAAGGCTCAATCCTATCAATCCGCTTACACTTATTCCCAATCCTCTCATAATACTTATCCTCACACTTGCAGTTAAACGACCCAGGCGTGTTAAAACACTCCTGACTACAAGACCCGGGTATCATGCACTCATCAATATCCACGCAAGCGTGTTGGTCAGGACCCAACTTGTACCCTGCATCGCACTCGCAAGTGTAAGAGATCGCCGTATCCACGCATTTATGCTGACACCTCCCATTATTCTCAGCACACTCGTTTACGTTACAGTGCAACGGCTCATCGGAATCATCAGTACAGTCAGACACCTTGTCACACAGTTTCGTCTTTTCAATGCATTTCCCGTCACTGCACTTGAACTGGGTTGGAAGGCAAGTGGAGTTGGAAGCTGGACAGTTAATCTCATCAGACCTATCGCCACAGTCATCTTCACCATCGCAACGGAATCCTTTCCGAATGCACTTGAAGTTGTTGCAACCAAACTCTTGAGGCGAACACGTTGGGTATTTTGTCGAGCAGAATTTTCCTTCATCGGAGCCTAAGTAAAAATTAAACCACGTTAAAAAAATTACAATCATCACAAATAACTACAAATAATACTCGTTTAAACTCACCATCCCCACAGTCATTATCCAAATCACACTTCCAAACAGAGTTGATACACCTCCCATTATCGCACCTAAACTGATCCTCCCCACAAGCCGGAGGCGGAGGACAATGACTCATGGTACTATTCTCATCACTCCCATCAATACAATCCGGATCTCCATCACAAACCCACTTTTTCGGTATACACTGACTCCTCCCCCACTTTTTATTCTCCGGACAATAAAACTCACTCGTCTCATCACACTTCCTATTATTACACTGATGCTCCTCACTCTCATCACTCCCATCCTGACAATCATTATCCCCATCACAAATATAAGTTTTAGGTATACAATTCCCGTTCTTACAAGTATACAAATCCCCAAAACAAGTCTTTTGCTCAGATTTACAGTAATCCGCCGGCTCATCCGCCCCATCCGGACAATCCATATCCCCATCACAATGCCAAGTCGCCGGTATACACCTATGATTCGGACACCTGTACGAGTTACTCGGACACTCCCGCTTACTACAATGCAACGGATTCTCATCACTATTATCCCCACAGTCATTATCCCCATCACACAAGTAAAACGGCTCCACGCAAATGTTTGTACTCTCACACTTCAAATGACCAGGTGGACAAGTCGTGTTGGCGTTCTTACAATTCGTCAAACTCTCATCCGAAGTCTTGTTATCCTTACAGTCATTGATCCCATTGCAAACTTGTGTTTTAGGTATACATCTGTGATTCCCACAAGTAAACTCATCGTCACCACACTTGGGATACGTACAATTCCGCTCATCACTCGACGGCGCAGGCTCGTTACAATCGTTCTCAAAGTCACAAACCCAAGTGGAAAATATACATCTGCCGTTAGCACATCTAAACTCGTTAGGGCCACAAGTGTGGAACGCACAAAAGTTCTTGTCTTCATCAGTTCCGTCTCCACAGTCATCTTCACCGTCACAGGCCCTAAAATGACAAAAAATTGATTATCAAATAACCCCAAACCTTTCTACCTAATAACAACTTTCTCATATCTTATCATCAACTCACCACAACCGAGATATACACTTCCCATTGGCACAAGCAAACTTGCCAGCATCACAAGTAGTGAGGTTCCCCATCACACACATCTTCCCATCGTTAACCAACCTGTACGAAGAGTTACATTTACACTCACTCGTCCCGTTGAAGCTCGGATGACAAGAGTGGGCGCAACCTCCATTGTTGTCCTTACAAACGTTGTAATCACACTGCTGCTTTGCTTTAGAGAACACCTACAAACAACACAACAGATTAGTCAACTCCACACAAAACCAAATCTCAAGTCACCCCAAAACCACCTCCCACTCACCTGAATATCCCTCGGACTCTCATCCAACCTCTTGACAATCTCAATCATATCCCCACCCGTGTGCTTATCCGCCCTATAAACCCCCCTCAACTGCAAATCCGTCCAAAAGATGTAATCCCCAAAGATCGTGATTGCAAACGGATAGATAGTCGCAGTAACAAGCACCTCCCTATTCCCCCCGTCCAAATCACTCCTCTCAATCTTCTCCCTCACCGCATCCGTCCAGTACAATTTCCCTTCCTCAATATCCAACGCCAACCCACTCGGCTGCGTCAAATCACTCTTAATAATCGCCTCTTTAAAAGTCCCAGCCATCGTACTCCTAAAAATCCTTCCACTCGTCCCAAACAACCCCCAATCAGTGTAAAACAACGTCCCGTTACAAGGATGAACAACAATCGCCCTCGGCCTATCCACATGAGCAATATTAACAATCCCACTCCCATCAAAATTCATTGCATAAATACTCGAGTTCCCACTATCCGTCCAGTACACCTTCTTATGAACCCAATCATACGCAATCCCCTCCGGATTAATACTAACATTCAAAATGATATGAGGCAAATAGCTCCCCCCACCCCTCACACTAAAATAACTAATCTGAGCATCCGGCCTAATCTGAGTAAAAAGCACCTGCCCATTATCATAATCAAAGTCCAACCCAACCACATTCGTCAAGTTCGTTATCGGATTAAACGGCACCTGATTATTCTCCACATCCACATGAACAGACCTAATCTCAGTCCTCGTACTAAACACAACATACTCACTAATCTCCACACACTTGTTATTATTCAACCTCCCCGTCGCACAGTCACAAACATACCGGTTCTCAATCGCATAACACAACTGCTCACAATTACAATAGTTTTCAATCTCCGGCTGCTGCTGAGGATCAAAGTACTTGACATCCCGTAAATTATCCACCCCCGTTTTAATCAAATCCGGCCTTGTCGTCTGATTCGTATCTTTTTTAATCCTAAACACACTCGCCAGATTCTTATCAGCCCAATACACACTTTCCCTAAAAACAGCCACCCCAACAGGATTCGGAAGATTCCTCCTTATCACGACCCTACTCCCCCCATTATAATTAATCTTTTGTATCGTATCCAAATTACTATCAACCCAGTACACATCATGGTTAGAATAGTCAATCGTCAAATCCCTCGGGTTACTGATCCCACTCGTCACAAGCTCAGTCCAGTTGCTCCCATCCAAGTACGACCTCCCAATCCTAGGAAACTGACCATAGTCAATCCAGTACAACAGCTTCTTAATCGGGTTCACAGCCAACTCCCTCGGGCTCTCTGTCGTCTTCTTCACCAACACTTTCCTAAACTTTCCATCCAGTTTACAAATTTCAACAAACGTCTCGTGTGGAAACGCGTTAGTAAAGTACACCTGGTCATGAATCCAATCAACAGCCAACCCCCTCAACCCATTCGACCCAATACCCTTCGTTATCACAGGCTCAACGATCGTGCTGTTAGGATGCACACGATACAACCCATTCGAGTTCTTCCCATAATCAATATAGTACATGTAGTTCGTCCTCATGTGAAAATTGATATGAAGTATGTTCCTCTCCACCGCAGATATGGGAACCATCGCCTCGTTCCTCCCAGAAGCGCTCCCATCCTCCTCCGGAACACCTCTTATCCTATCATTCTGCGCCACAACCAAAAACGACTTGTAAGGTGAGCACGAAGTCTCAGACGTCAGCTTGTACCCCAAACTACACCCACACTTGACACCTCTCCTCTCAGCAGGAATACAAATGTGGTCACATCCTCCGTTTGGTGGGCTTGAACAAGATTGACCGCCAGTCCGCTTTCTCCAGATCGTGAGGAACTTGAGGTCAGGCTCGTTTTCTTTGAGCACCTTGAGGTTATCTCCGTTTGGAAGGTCAACTTTGCTAACACGCTCGTAAACTGGGTCGAGAAAGTACACTCGGGACTCAAACACCGCGAGAGACTTTGGTTTCGAGAGGTTGTCCGTTACCAGTTTCTTGCGCGAGTTTGTGTCCAGGTTATACGATTCAATCTGTCAAATAAATACAAAAAATTACAAACATATTCTCACTTCACCCCATAATGTCATTTAAAACAGCACTCACCACAGGCGGCTCCCCACTCGTAAAGTAAAGCATCCTCTTATCACTATCAACAGAAAACGCACTCGACGGCTTCACAAGATCCCTCACAATAACTTTAGGATCCGACCCATCCATCCCACACTCCCCAATCTTGGGAGGAACCCCAGGCCCACCCTCATCAACCCAGTACATCTTTCCATGAAACGGATCCAGCGCCAAAGCTATAGGCTTCGCCACCCCCGTATCCGCCCCATTCCCACCAAGAACAATCATCCGATATTTAAACTTCCCATCCACTTTAATCAACTCCACGTTCCCTGCTAGCTTGTTAGCAATGTACAGATTACGTCCATACCAGTCGAACGCGATCGTGTATGGGGATCCTACTATTCCAGTGTCCTTTGCGGGGTCGAGGAGTAGCGAGCGGTTTCCTGTAGCTAGGTTATACCTGTACACTGTCCCGTTATCTTGAGTGTCCTGGCCTTCCACCCAGTAGAGGTCTCCATTAACGCGGTCGTAGTCGAGTACTCTCCCGTTCTCAACACCAACGATAGGGGTCATGTAGCTATTACCTCCGTCACTTCCTAAACTGATGTCTATGATTTGGTTTCCTTTGATGAGCATCAGGTAGCTCGTGTCCTCTTGAACGCACGTCTTTTTGTCTTCTGAGAGTCTGTAGCCTGGGCGGCAGACACACGTGAAGCCGGGCTGTAAAGAATATCAGAATTTAGTACGAATTCATAAAACAAAATAAGTTTAAAAACAAATCCTCACCTCAGTCCCACTCAACAAACACAACTGCCCACACCCAGCCCCCTCACAAGGATTCTTATACCCAAACTGCAAACTAGGATGATAAACGTGTATGCTCAACGGCTGTGATATAACATGATGAACAACACTCTGATTCGTCCCATGATACTTGTTGGTACTCAAGATCCTGTTCAACTGCCTATCAGTCCAGTACACCGTATCCTCAAACAACGTGAGACTGTGAGCGTGGAGAAGGTAGTGACTCGCTGCGAGCACCTGCTTCCTCCCCGTCCCATCATAATTACAGTAGTCGATATAATCTAGCTTCGAGTCGGCAAAGTACACGTGTTGGTTCGCAACGTCTAGCGTGAGTCCGTTGGGCCAGAATATCTTTGTCGAGATGATTGTTGAGCGGTTCTGGCCGTCAAGAGAGACCCGTTCTATTCGAGGGTTCTCACCCCAGTCGGACCAAAAGAGGAAGCGGGAGCTGTGGGAGAAAATACATTGTCAATTAATCGTGCTTTAAAGCGTTAAAAAATCCAGTTCATTCCAACTCACCCCGGCGTCGAGTCAATAACGATCCCCCTCGGCTGACTAACATTCTGGTTAAGAAGTATCACCCGATGATTCCCATCCCG
>JAQFZG010004996.1:0-10937 GCA_034695465.1 Entomobrya nicoleti
TATGCATAACGAAATAATAAATACTGGTGGCCATATAAATCTGTTGAACGTTTTGTACAGTCTGCTATCTTTCTGAATGTCGAAAAATTTAGAACTGGTTTGTAATGGAATTAAAAGGAGGAGGTTGTGTGATAAGTATACTATCCCCTGAAAGATTTCGATTGTTGCTTTTGTTAACATTTAAAAAAAATCTTAGCATCTAAAGTCAGCCATACAAAAACAACCTGCTAAGGTGTAAAGTCAATGGACCAATGGAATAGGAACACAAAATAGTTTGTTTTTGTGTTAAAATTAAATTTTCAACAAAAACAACTTTTGTTTTGATGAAAATATTTATTAAGTAAAAATTGGCCGCCAGTTTATAATAATCGCAAGAATATATAACCATAATAAGTCTAAGAATACCAAAATTGTTTGTTGTTGAACTAGTTCATTGAAAAACAACGATGTTATGAATTTGTTTTAAGCTATTCCTTTTATTCACTAAAGAAATATTTTATATTGGTGGATATTGATATTGATTTCAATTGTTGGTTTTGTAAGCCTTTTTGATACGTATGTCTTGAGCCAGTTGTAGTAAGCCACTAGTTCGAAACCAAACCTCCAAATAGCAGTAAAATAGGAAACTTAATGTTGGAAATGTACATAAAATATAACATATATATCAGAAAAACAAAAATTGTTTTGAAGACAACCGAACGAAATTAAAAATTTTGCAGAGTGAATTCAAACAGTCTAACCTTTAATACAATACAAGTATAATTGTTATGAGGAATAGGTTGTATATTTAAAGTATTATGAAGTGTATAGGAAAGTTTAAAGCTATTTCTTGAAATAAATAACGAAGGTATGTTTTGTTAAGTAACGAATGGCGTCAGTTTATACGTTTAAGCATGGTTGTCGAGTGTTGTTGAAAACAACCAATTATATTAATTTGAAGTACAAGTAAAAGGTGTATACCACTTAACTATACTCTAGCAAGAGTTGAATAGGCAATCAAACAAATGTCAATAGTCAGATATAACCGTTTATTTCTTTGTCCTAGGCTGGAAGCGATATAGAAATTCCACTAATATTCCCAGTAAATTTTACAAGGAAAAATGTTCGCTGTAGTACAAATCGCATTAAATTTGGTGCCCTACTTCGATCCAAAGCTTGAAAAGATCCCATAAGCAGCACGACCTTTGGACAGCTTCGAATAAATCTTCGAGTCCATACACATTTGCAACTTTGATTGTATTTCTTCCAGTTTTGCAATACCTTGCCAGATTGTAAAACAGGTTGACTTCCCATATCAAGTATTGCACAAGTAAAAGAATTTGCAACTAGAAAATTCAAGCCAAATAAAACCGTCGTCCATACAGGCAAATATATTCGAAATACTATGGTCGAATATAGAAATCCAATAAGAACTACCGCCCCACAAAACTGAATCACAGGTAAAAGATACGGTTGAAAACAAATATTAATAAATAACACAAGAAGTTGGATTTGTGGATATTGGAGTGACGTCGCTAAACATAATTTTGGGTGATGATAACATTTTATAGTCCATCTGAGCCTAAATTAGATAAATGTGCAGAATCTATTATAATTATCGTGTACAAAATAAAACATATAAAGATTTTAACAAACAACTTACTTCATTCGTTTCAACATTTTTGTGATGAGTTTAGTTGAGGCACATAAAGATATTGTAATTAGTGCTCCAAGTGATCCCACAGGTAACATAAATATAAAGTTGATTAGAAACATTACTATTGGAAAATGTACGGTGGTGTTGCAATTGCCTAACCAACTCATCATTGGGGTTTCGTGTAAACAGGGTAGAATTAGTGAAATTGTGGGAATTGCAACAAAATATAAAGCTAAGATGAAAACTGCAAGACCTGTTAACAATAATGCAAATACTACTTATGTCGTCGTTGTTTTCTCTGTCTTGTGAACGTTTATGCAAAAAATTACTTGTCCTTTGAAATGATATGTGAAATATTGTGTTAAATAGTTGGCAGAATTCGAAACCGAGTGTATTAAGTACAATATATGCAATGAACATGGCTGATTTTGCGAATATTAAAACTCCATGGTATAGAATTGTAACAATATTTAGTTGAGAGTCTACCACATAAAAGTAATAAAGTTCGAAGAGTGTTAGGCCACAGGAAATATTTAGTATTGGTGGCCATACAAATTTACTAAACAGATTATATAATTTGCTATTGTTCTGAAGATGGAAATATTTGGAACTGTATTGTATTGGGATTAATAGTAGCAGGTTGTGTGATAAGTATACTAATCCTTGGAATATTTCTATTGCTGCTTTTGTTGGCATTTTTGGACTTGTAGAATATGCGAGCTATACTAAGACAACCCGCTAAGACTGAATGTCAAAAGAGCAATGAAATTGTGAGTGCATATATTGTTTTCGCTTAAAAACAACTTATTTGATGGAAATAAGAAATTAGTAAAATTTATTCGCGTGTGGTAAAACTGCCCACCCGGAATTATACAAAGGATGATACAACTGAGTTGCTTATTCCAACAATAATATGTTGGGACTGTTTTGAGCATTCGGTGTTCTAATTAACTAGAAATTATAGCTTAGATTTTAGAATACCACCATCAAAATATCCTATTTTCATGTTGCGATGAAAACAATTTAAATTTTAGAACATCGTATTGCTTCATAAATTAAACTCCGAAACGTACATCAAAAAGCAATTTTTTCTTGAAGCAAACAAATCAAACTTTAATACATTTAGACCGCTTTTGTTAGGGTAAAATTAGTACAAAAAAATACATTACTTGGTGTTCATGATTGTATATTAGAATACAATTTTGTCGCCCTAGTAAATATATTAAATTATTTTGCCAAAACATATTAATGAGCACAAATGCATTAAACAAAACAAGTTTTATTCAAGCAACTTCACAGGATGTTAGTTCAAGATAACTAAAATTAATCCAATTTTATGATGAGATATTGGTTGAATTAATTTTATAAACCCAAACTTTAAAAATGATACATGTAAATCTTTCGACTCAATCAGAAGAAATATGATATATCAGAAAAATAAAGAACTCTAGGCTGAAAAAGCTTGTTTAAATATATAAGCATATAAATCTTTTTTGAAAGGCGAAAAATAATCGATTATGAATTTTAAAAAAAACTTGTTTATGGCTGCATGTTTAACTAGTAGTGATAAAACTTTTGATTATTTTTATGTGTAGTACGGACTTACGACTCATCGAATCAAAAACGGTCATTTTTACAATTTTCTTATAATTGTAACAAAACAAGATTTATACTTGCGTGTAATCTCGACACAATACATGATTTATGTCCGCAGTTATTATGTTATAGAATTCAGAAGGTAGTGATACAACTATTTGTTATTATGAAATTCAATTATTGAAAATATTACAGCAAAATGAATTAGACTCATCGTAAATAAAATCTATTATATTTTAAAGTTGAGCTATTTTAATTTTGCATGAATCAATAATATTTTTCCACTAGTATACCACAATTTGTTTTTCAAATAATACTTAGATTATTATTAGACCAATTGGATAAAGCTACATTATTTCAACTTTATTATGAAAAGTAAGATACTGTGATGAAATTTATAACACTAAAGTAGTGTTGTACTAGTAATTAAAATATAATAATGGTAAACATGATGCAAATTTTTAAACTCGGGTAACCATTAGCTATGGATCTTCTCAAATTATTTTTTTTCTACTGTTTATAAAAAAATTCAAAATATAATATTCAGGCTGATGTTTTAAATTTCGTTTTGCTCGTGAAAAAGATAACGGCTAGTTATCAAAAGTTTGAGCTTTAAAAAATAAGCCAATTCCTTATAACCATAAAAAGACTGCTCGTAGTATATTATAATATATACATACTTTTATATTTTATTTACAATAATTCAAATAATGGCACTCAAATATATTCTTCGTTTTGATAAATTACCGTGACAAACTGCCCATGTATTTATGAAACAATACTCAAAATCATCAGGAACCTGCTCTGAAAACCATATACACCGTAGTTCATTCCATATAACCAATCCCTAATATATATTGAGATACCACTGGCTACATTCTTCCTCATACCAATTTTGAGTTAAAAGTGCCGTCCAATGATCATGGTAAATCATATCAGTTTTATCAAAACTGTGTTTAAAGTTTTCAGTAGTGAGCAAGATATATATCTTTTTCAATATCAGAACGCTTTTGTGGTCAAATAGAAAATTAATGTCACATAACTGGTCAAAGTACTTTTGGAAAGCCTTCGTTTCCTGAAACATATATTTATGTTGCCAAATGGCGTCCTGTAGCAGCTGTTGTGCTTCGTACTCATCTTGTATTCGTTGGTCATCGTACTCGTCTTGTTGCCGTTGTTGATGGAAAGCTTCTTCTTGTACATAACGTTCTTGTTGTTGCTGCTCATAGTACTCTTCTTGTCGCCGTTGCTCATCGTACTCGTCTTGTCGCCGTTGTTGATGGAAAGCTTCTTCTTGTGCATAACGTTCTTGTTGTTGCTGCTCATAGTACTCTTCTTGTCGCCGTTGCTCATCGTACTCGTCTTGTCGCCGTTGTTGATGGAAAGCTTCTTCTTGTGCATAACGTTCTTGTTGTTGCTGCTCATAGTACTCTTCTTGTCGCCGTTGCTCATCGTACTCGTCTTGTCGCCGTTGTTCATGGTAAGCTTCTTCTTGTGCATAACGTTCTTGTTCTTGCTGCTCATAGAAGTCATGCTCATCAAAATAGTCTTGCCGTTGTAGATCATAGTAGTCTAGTTCATCAAGGTCGTATTGCTGGTCATCGTCGTCTTGCTGCTGGTCCCATATATTGTAATCATCTTCATCCCATTGGTCCTGATGGAATTTCATCTCATAAAACTGAGGAAGCTCAGTGTTACATGTTTGAATAGTGGCTTCGTTTTTTACGTCGATTGCCTTAATGGCAACAGATTGTGGTTCTATTTCCAGTTCCCCATTTCTGCTATTAGAATTATTTTAATTGATTACATAAGTATACAAGTGTGTACCACATAAAACTGTTCAAATAATTAACAAAAAATAGTTCGTCTATAATGATTTTAAAATCTTGTTTACCTTTTTTTAGAGTTTGTTTCCGCAACACATTCGTTTCCGTTTTCTGCCGGTGCAGTTAAAGTTTTCTCGAAGTCATTGGAGTCCAGTTGGCAAATGTCCGTCTTTAACATCTTCCTTCTCTTTACAAAACTATTAAACAAGAATTTGATGAGATACGGAAATAATGACATAAAGTACTCAATGTACTTTTCTTCTGAGAAGCTGCCCTCATGAGTAAACCTCTCGTTCATTAAATTTTCAACCATATCACAATGGTGTTCCCGCTTATCTCGGATCAACTCTATCAATGAAAATATCATTTTATCTTGATAACGTTTTTTCCCATTTCCCTTCCTATCAAATAACCGCTCGTCGATAGTGGATTTCCATTCGAATTCCACTTCATTAAAACAAAATGTTTGGTAAAATTCCTGGAATTCCTTTTCAATTTCATCTCGTAGCTGTACACATTTAGCATCTGACTTGTCATTATTTTTCCTTGCTAGAAAGCATATAAAATCAAGACACTTATGTTTGCTCCAAAAGATGGGATGAAGAAGTATTTGGTTTATGCTTGGCCGTTTCTTAGGATCCTTTTCCATCGTCCATTGAAGTAAATCCATTTCTATATAATCGGGTCCATGCGAGAGCGTAGATGGAACAATTTCGGGATCCCTAATATTCATTTCGGGAAAGCTCTCATGTTTGTTGCTGTAAGAGAACGGATGTTGTCCTTTTGAAACAGCAAAATACATAGTCATTCCTAAAGAAAATATATCACCAGATTTAGTATTTCTGAATTTCAGCCCTCGATGTAGCGATATTAACACTTCTGGGGCCATCCAAAGTTCAGTTCCATGTGCTGTTGTACGAGTTGCTCCGAGGTTTATAGTCGAACTTATCCCAAAGTCTCCTAATTTGGCTACTGTGTTTTCACCCGTTTTAAAAATAAGCACGTTTTCTGGCTTAATATCTCTGTGCAGTATTTGGTGCATATGAAGAAACTTCAAGCCGTTGGCTACATCAAAGCATAATGACTTTATGTGGTGGGGGCTTTCAAGGGGATGAGCCAAAATGTAGTGGCGTAAATTATAGTTTGCTGGTTCCATTGCCAAAACAAACATAGTTTCCCTTTTCGAAAAGTTTGTATGGCTGGTTTCATATTTCCCATAGTCAAATAGTCGTACAACATGGTTGGAAGAGCCAGTCCTGTCAGTTAGAAGAAGTTTCCAAATTTTCAATTCATTTGTCAAAATTTTGATATATTCCTGCTTGACCATTTTGATAGCTGCTGGAATTTCCCAGTCGGCATTGCCAAAGTATCCTGGATGAATCGTTGATGTTGCACCTTGTCCAATATTTTTCAATGGATAGTAGCGAATTTTTGTGTCTGGGACTTCAATAAGTGTGTTTGTTTTGTCAACATTTTCTGGCCTTTCTAATTTTAAATATATATGGAATATTTTAACGTTATTTTCAAAATTGGTCAATGTTAGTTTACTCTTCTAAAGTACATCCTGATTAAAGGATTGAAATTTATTTACTTGTTTCCGGTATGGTGGTAACTACAAGTCCAGTTCTTTCTACTTGACTGGTAGATGCCGAACTCATCGTAAATTATAATTTAAACTGTTGGGCTCAATATAAATGTGAATAGTTTGATGTCTATTTAGGTTGTGGTCTCGTTTATTGGTGGTCAATTTATTCTATTTATATAACTCAATAAAAATGCTCACGTATCAGGAAAAACGTTTTACATGACTACTAAATGTATTAAATTGGGCATCAAACTAATTAGATTACAAAACGTATAGATAAAAAGATAGTTTATGATTATGACTTGCATGATTTTTGTCGAATTTGTTTACAGAACCTTTTATCAGTAAAACACAAACATTGACTGAACGATGTTAAAATGAGGTTAGTTGTAGTTGGTTCATGTAACAAATAACAATCGTGATTTAAAAACATTGGCAAAGTTTAGTATCAAGTAAGCAAATATAATTCGAGACAAAGTCAAGTTTTGATATATTGATCAAACAAACTTTGATAAAAAAAAAAAATTAATACCAAGCGTGATAAGCCAAGTAAAAATTGGAAGGAAAACTAGCTGAAATTGTTTGAAGTGTGGTTTACAATCATGCTTAAAAACGTTAAGGAATTGATAATGTTCACATCATTGTTGTCTTGTCTATGTACTTTTTATGACTCGTGCATATTAGCTAAAAGCAGTACTAGTACTGGCCCAAAAACATGAATCCAAAGTTCATTTGAGATGGAAAACTTATGCAATGCAGATGCTAATTTTGCATTAAAACGCTACGTTACATTTTATTTAAAAAATCAGTAAAGTCAAAATTTATATGACATATTTGTACGCAATCACGCATTTTTACTGATTTTGTTACCATCAATACTATTATCATAAGGTAAACAGTTTAATAAAAGTTCAATATAAGTAGTTATGATTTTTCAAATAAACTTCTTCAGGAGAATAAAGAATTCAAACGTCACCCAATTCCATCAGGCAGTGATATAGAAATTCCAGAAATGTTTCAAGTAGATTTCATAAGAAATAATGTTGGCTGCAAAGTAAACCTCATCAAGTTAAAAAAAGAGAATTTACCATGCAACTGTAATAAATTAATAAAGTTCGATGGCTGTCAGGATGCATGAAGTAGTTAACACAGCTTTCCATATTTTAGTGAACCTTTTCTATAATTTGCTATTTTTTGAAGATGAAAATATTTGGACCGGATTTGTATTGGAATTAAAAGTATCTTTGTCGATCTAAAATCATGAAATGATCTTTTACTCGGCACAACCTATGGAGATATCCGAAGAACTTTTATGATCCATCTATATTTGCATACTCGATTGTACTCTTTCCAGTTTGGCTTTCCAGTACCCTACTAAATTTTAAAATAGGGCGAGTCCCAATGGCAAGTCAAACCATCACAATACATGCACCAGGTATGATATTCCACTTCAGCAATATTTGGCTAGGTGGCTTGGCTTCCATAACGCAAAATTTGGATCGACGACAACGCCAATATTTAAAGCTTTAAATAATAAGTGTTAAATAAACCAAAGTTTGATATTAGTTTGCGCTTATTTAACTCAAATACGACTTAAGGTGTAAATACGAAATATTGAATGGCAGTTACAACGACTCATATTAGTTTTTCTATGGGCTTAATTAAATCAAACACTTAAATTATTTAAAGAACAAGTAAAAGGTGTATTTCAATCACCCATACTCTAGTCCCGGTTTGATGACAGTTAAACAATTCAGATACGAAAAAATATTCCTTAATATCACGCTGCGTTGATTTATAGATAGTTAATAGCATCGATTTTAAGTTGTTTATTGGAATTCTCATGTATTTTTTATATTTTCTTATTTGTCGTTTAGCTGTTTGTTTTATTATAGTTGTGCTTTCATATAATAAAAACGTTTTACAAAATTTATAAGAATTATATTGCTTTGTAATTTACGACGAAAACTCTTGAATTGAATTCATTTGGTTTGCAGGTAAAGTCAAATTTTAGCCAGGCTACCCATATTATACTCCTATTATAAAACTAAATTTTGACCAACAGCCGAGTGTAGGTATGTTTTTCTTTCAATTCATGCTGGTATTGATATAAAAATTCCACCAATATTCTTAGTAGATTTTGCAAGAAAAAATGTTCGATGTTATGGTAGTAAGATGACAAGACTTATTTTTGACACCGCTCTGCAAAAATAAATATGGTGGCGATATATTTAAGTTTACTAAACAGTTTACACATATATATAGATCTTTCTGAAAGTGGAAGAAGCTATGAGTACGAGATTATATGGATCTTTAAGCGACTTATATGTAATTTATCATTTTAAAGTGTCCCCAAGCTAATTAATTTTATGACGAGTACAAATTTTTATCTTGACAAATTATGTTTTATAATGTATAACAAAATTTAATGGTATGGTGTCCACATTTAAGCCAAATATGTGACCGTGAAAGTGAAAACGGCCATCGGGAAAAATTGTCCGTTTGTTATTTTTCCAAATAAGATTGCGTTTTGTGAAAAAATCAATGCAACTTGGAAAAATATACTAACGGACCAATTTTCCCGATGGCCCCTTTTCTCTTTTGCTATCACATATTTGGCTACTACATCAACTGATCATACACTGTGTTGAACTATTAAACATAAATAGTTCCTACAAATTACGCAGTGTAAATTCAATCAATTATTGATAATTCCCTGAGTTATTTGCAAACTTGTTGTCGATTGACCTGTTAAACTTAAATTGCGTCAGCATAATTTAATTCAACTTAAATCGTTTCTATTTCAACTGATAAGCATCATAAAATATTGACGTGGGTGAAAAGTTTCAAAAACAAACACAATTAAATGGCAAAAAACTTTAAACAGGCTAATAAAATCTCAAAAACAACTTAATAAACCTATATTCAATAGGGGATAAACAAACAAACAGACATTCAATAACAAATTACATATAAACTATTATGCAATAGCAATAAAAAACAAGCTGTTATCCTATTTCAGCTTTGGAAACAGGAAGCTGGCATCCAATGAAAAACAACAGTTCGTCACTAGAACAAAAAACTGTAATCGAGTTTATTTTTTAAATTTAGTAATATTTGAAATTTGTAAAGGAAATATGTACCACTGTTTTGAAATTAAAATATAAGCTATTATATGGTTTAGCACAAAATCAATATTGGCTTTCATTTGCGCACGTAGCAACATTGATTCGTCATTATGAAATGTTCGACTATAATGTTTTGCCTTTCTCTTATGGGATACAATATATCCGGTGATTATGTTGGAAGCGCTACAGAAATTCCACTTATATTTCCAGTAGACTTTACAAGAAAAAATGTTCGCTGTAGCACAAACCGCATTAGATTTGGCGCCCTACTTCGATCCAAAGCATGAAAAGATCCCATACGCAGCACAACCTTTGGACAGCTTCGAAGGAAGCTTCGAGTCCACCCACATTTGCAACTTCGATTGTATTTCTTCCAGATTTGCAAAACTTTACCAGACTTTAAAACAGGTTGACTTCCCATATCAAGTATTGCGCATGTAAAAGAATTCGCAATTAAGAAATTGAAGCCAAACAAAACCGTCGTCCACACAGGTAAATATATTCGGAATACTATAGTCGAGTATAAAAATCCAATAAGAACTACCGCCCCACAAAACTGAATAACAGGCAAAAGAAACGACTGAAAACAAATATTCGTGAATAGCACAAGAAGTTGTATTTGTCGATATTGGAGCGACGTCGATAAACATAACTTTGGGTGATGATAACATTTCAAAGTCCATCTGAGCCTAAACCAGTATACAAAGTCTACAATTATTCTCATTTGTCCTTTAAAGCAAATATATTTATAATATAAATATTTCTTAAAAATATAACCAAACGACTTACATTGTTCTTTTCAGCATTTTTGTGATGAGTTTAGTTGAGGCACATAAAGATATTGTAATTAGTGCTCCAAGTGATCCCACCGGTAACATAAATGTAAAGTTGATTAGAAACATTACTATTCGAAATTGTACGCTGGTGTTGCAATTGCCTAACCAACTAATTATTGGGGTTTTGTGTAAACAAGGGAGAGTTAGTGAAATTGTTGGAATTGCTACAAAGTATAAAGCTAGAATGAAAACGGCAAGTCCTGTTAACAATAATGCAAATACTATGTCGTCGTTGTTTTCTCTGTCTTGTGAACGTTTATGCAAAAATGTGCTTGTCTTTTTAAATGATATTTGAAATATTGCGTTAAATAGTTGGCAGAATTCAAAACC
>JAQFZG010004997.1:0-10936 GCA_034695465.1 Entomobrya nicoleti
TCCATTGAATGATGGCACATTTTGTGAAATCCAAATGAATTGTGGGAGTTGAAATCCTTTTCCTTGATTTGTGTTCAGGAAAGCGTAGTGAAACCGTCGTAATATTATTGGTATTTTTAAAGACTGTGAATTAATGTTAACACCACGAAAATTATTTAAAACTACTAGACAATTATCCGATTTGAAATTGTTTAGAATTGTATCCAAGTTTTTAATGATATCGTAATTTTTGTCTGAATTTGTTTTATACTGTTCGTATGCAGTTTTAATTCTCTCACGGGAATCCCGTGCCGAACTGTAATATAGTATTAATCTCTCAATATTATGCTTTAAGAAATGTTCAGGGATATGAGAAAAAGAAGTTAGGTTTAGGAAATATTTGTAACTTTGTGTTTTATTGTAAGTACTTGAATATGCGTTTATTGTTTGAAGGACTATATAAAATGTTATAATACTTTTCATTTTCTTTTGGAAACTTTTAAGATGTGTGTAAAGTTCAAATATATGATTCAAGCTAGTTTAAAAATTATTTGCTTGACAGGATAAGCTTGCGAAGGTATTCGTGTGGATTATAATTGGTTTTATAGCTAATTAAGAGTTGTGTAAGAGTTTTCTACAAAATCAATTTAAATTTAAAACGGCTACCCAGATAGGGCATTGTGCAACCCTTACCGTGGAGCCATTCCTTAATAAGCAGCCCATCGTAAGATATTAACTAGTAGAATCATTTAATAAGGCTAATGTCCTGCCCTAGAATATATGTAAATCGATAAATTCAATAAGATAAATCTATTAGCCACATTGAAGTTAGTATTATGCCCTCTTAACTTATCCTTCACCATTTAACTTTGTGTGGCAGATATTTTGAATTGAAATCCAGCAATAATGTGGATATGAATATACGGAAAATAATATAAGTGGACATCGAATATACTCTGTTCATAAAGTATTTGAAAATTTATATCTTTCAAATAAGTCAATATTTTTGGATCACGATTTCGGATTCAGAAGGATAATTTTATTCCACATATAAAATATTGCCAAGTAAACCAACTAAAGTCTTTACTTGATTGTTTATCATGATTTTATGTGAATATCAATCAATTTTCCCCTTTCGTTTTTAAAGTATTAGATTAGATTAGCCAAATTTATTTCGCAAGAAAACTTGTAAGGTGACAACAACATAAAATGTAAACGAGTACATATTGTTTGCATGTAACATGTCATATAACATGTATTTGTCATGTATTTATTTTGTGTCTTTGAGATAAATCCGAACATAAACCCATTACTTATGTGGACATATTTGATGTTTTGTCTTTTATGTGTTAAAAGTATTTTTCAATAAAATTAGAGCTGTAATTGAATCTTGAAGCAAAGCATTTAGAACTCCTTGCTGCAATTTCATAGTGATCACCGAAATTTCCCCAGCTTTCATCACTAGGAATCGACAACTGTTTACCTCACGCAATAACACCTTCCCTTGAAAGTCTTGCCACTTGGAACATTGATTTCTCCATCTTTTCAAAATCAACGTGCTCGAAGAATGAAGATAATCACCAATTTTAAAAAGATAAAGTATAGCTCCAAATATTCCTATAGTCACGAATAAAAACACTATTATCATCTGAGGATCATTATGATTGATTCCATAAATTAAACAACACATTCCCACTGCCACTACCAAATATGCGAGACCTAGTAATCTTCCAAGCATAACATTTGTAAGTCGAGATAATAAGCTGAGTAAAACGACTAGCTTTCTATAAAATAATACTAATTTTTGCAAACATTGTGCATTTTGTACACTTGCTTGTTTTAAATTTAACAAATGTCTGATAAACGACATGCTCATTCCAACAGTTATAAAAATACATGTTCTAGCATTATGTTCCATCCATTGCCCATATTAGAATTTAGAATTAATTAGAAAAAAGATTAGTCGAAATAAGAAAAACCAATTGGATTCCTTGAGGGCTGTTAAGTGAAATGCATCAACTAATAGGTACATTGTATCAAATTGCCCAAAGACATAGAATACTGAACATAGTAATCCTAAGAATGGGTACGAGATTGTGATACAATTGAACAAAATTCCAATCCAGTCAGGATCTCCTTTTAAATCTGTTCAAAATATAAAAATGGCTTTTGTCATTGAGTCAGGTTCATTCCCAATATCAATCAACGCCACCATATTGCAACATCACACTTTTAAGTCCCATTTGTAGTGCCGACTAGGGCGAGCGCCAGCTTTACTTCTACTAATTAAGTAAAATATTTTAATATTATATCAGCTTACCTCCACAAATCATAGCCCAAACGTTTAATAGGCATCGAACACCTATTCGTTTGGATAAACGGAAGTTACACTTGTATCTGACAATTTCGTCTTGATGATATATCCAGTTGGTGGCATAAACCCACTCACAACCGTTAACAATAAAGAGATAGTCTACCAATAATATCTGGCACATGACCATCACAAGAGGTACTGCTACGATTATATTTGTGTCGATTTTGTCTAGGAAGGGAGTTGTTGCTATGAAGAGTACAATATTCAAAATGATAACAGCTTGAACAATATAGTATGGCCACATTCTACGAAAGCTTATGTTTTCGTACTTCCATTCTAATTTATGATAGTCCCATGACACGTAGTGAAAAGGGCAAATAACTTGCGCGATAAGTTGGTTGATATGATTGGCCTGAAGTATTAGCTTGGTAGGCATTTTGAAATGAGTGTTCAGTTTCAGACAAATAATTTTTCACAGTTAGCTGAAAACAATTTTATTCTACTTATTTCCTTAGAAGACAAAGAAAAACATTAATCCGAAAATAACTTCAAGTTTTTTTGTTAAGTTACGTGGACGTAAATGCATTGAATAAGTTTTTTATGTCGATTATTTAATTATAACTTGATATTTCGGAATTTCAATTTAGATTTGAATTGAAATGTTATGGAATGTAGTAATGTTCTATCAATTACAGACAGATAGTTATTTACTTCTACATAAAGTATTACGTTCCCATATTATGTGGTTGGTATTCATATAAGCGCTAACCAAGTTATGTTCAAAAATAAATTATAAATCCTTTTTATTGATTCGAAGATATGTAAAAGCAATACATTCAGTTATTTATCCATGCCAGATGCAATTATAATATTGGGAGTAATGTCCAGACTAAGAATTTAATTTCCTTTTACGACTACATTCTGTAGTCGTATGTTGTACATTGTTGTGAAAAATTAAAATTTAGAATAACAAGGAAGTTAATTAAGTTTACAAAAGAAGTGTACCATTCCATCAAACAAGCTTCTTGTACATTGAAATGCGATCCTGATGAATTTAGTGTAACTACTTGAAATATGTTTGTCCCCCTTTTCGATTTCCTCTCGGCTACGAATTTTTAAATCCGAAACATTGAAATACATATAAGTCTGCCAAATATCAAGCATTCCACATAAATCATCATACCAGTTAACGAAATGGTTGCCGCCAATATAATTTGCTGGTGATAACTAACTGTAGTGCAATTAATAATATTATCTTGATATCGGACAAAATTTGGGCTTCGTAAATTCAATAGAATGTTTCTATTTACAAGATTAGCATAACCAACATGTTTTTCAGCTTCAGCGTTGACGACGAGTGAGCTTTCTTATTTACTGCTCATTAATAAAATGGAATAATGACATCAACTTTTGGTTTAGGATATTAGTGTATGGATGAAATTTTGCAATACCCTGCCACCTGTTAATGAAGGAGTCTGTTTTCTAGCTTCTTGAAGCCACGAATCTGTTAAAAACAGACGAAAAGTGAATTATAGTTAACAAAAGTTTATTTCATGGACATGGACAGCTTGTTTTGTTTTATGCTTAAAACTCACATTTGCAAAGAATAGATTTTGTTCGTAAAGCTCAATGAATCTGTCAAATCTGTTCAAAATATAAAAATGGCTTTTGTCATTGAGTCAGGTTCATTCCCCACATCATCATCATCATTTAGAATGACACCAGAAAGTTAATCAAATAGTCTACAGAAGCATTGCACTATTCCATAAACGTGAATCTTCTTCGTGTTAAAATACGACTATGATAAGTGTAGTGTAACTGCTTGGAATATTTTTGTCCTCAATTCTTCGACTTCCGTTTAGCTACGCTATTTTAAATCCAATTCATTTAGATATTAGCCTGTCAAATATCAATCATCCCAAAAAAAATCTTTATGCTAGTTAACCAAATGGTTGTTGCCAATATAATTCGTCTTCAGTATAAAAGTTGAATAATACAATGTGTGATACCTTAAATTTTTATCATGATTTTATATTTATGTAAATAAACCACAATCGTCTTTATATGTATTTATTTAAAAAGCGTTAAGTGTGTTTTTCAAAAAAAGTAAGGCTGTCATTGTGTCTTGAAGCAAAGCATTTAGAAAACTTTCTTGTAGCTTAACCGTAATCACCGCAACATTTCCAGCTTTAACCACTAGCAATCCACAACTATCTATCTCACCCAATAAAATCTTGCCTTTAACGTTTTTCCAGTTAGAACATTCATTTCTCCATCTTTTCAATATCGATGTACTACAAGAGTGAAGAAAACTACACGCCTTCAAAACAAAAAGGACTCCCAAAAGTACTGCCACAGTAATAAATAAAAATACAATTATCATTTTCGGGTCGTGTTCATTCATTCCAAAAATTAAACAGCAGATAGCTGCCGCAATAAGGAAATACGCGAGACCTAGAAAGTTTCCAATAATTGTGTTTGTTAAGCAGGTTATTAAACTTAATATACGTAACTCCTTATAAAGGAACATGAAAGCTTCCAAATCTTGTGGAGTTGGTATACTTGCACGTTTTAATTTTAACAAAAACCGTATCAATGATACGCTCGTTCCAACAGTTATAAAAATACAGGTTTTAGCACTATGAAGCATCCATTGATTAACAATTAAATAACCGGTCACTCGAAATATGAAAAACAAATAGGATTCCTGAAGGTATTTAAGATTAAATTCATTAATAAATACGTAACATGGATCAAATTGTTCGAATACACAGAAAACTGAACAAATTATTCCAAGCAAGGGATACGAAATAGCCATATAATTAAATAAAATTCCCATCCAGTCGGGATCATCTTTCCAATCTGTGTTAAACATAACATATCAAACAATAAGTTACGGCTAGTAATTAATTATGTTTTTATCAACGTACCTGAAAGTATCATACTCCAAACGTGTAATATGTGTCGTATACTCAATCGGTTGTGTACATGGAAGTTATGATTAAACCGTGCAAATCCTTCATGATAAAACATCCAGTTGGTTACATATACCCACTCCCGACCGTTAGCAATAAACACGTATTCAACTAACAAAAAGAGGAACATGACCAGCACAACAAGTCCTGTTACAGCTACTTCTCTGTGAATACTCCCAATGAAGGGTATTGTTGCTAAGAAGACTAAAATATTTAAAATCATAAGCACTATCCCAAAATAGTATGGCCACATTCGACGAAAGCTTATGTTCTCGTACTTCCATTCTAATTTATGATAGTCCCATGACACGTAGTGAAAAGGGCAAATAACTTGCGCGAAAAGTTGGTTGATATGATTGGCGTGAAGTACTAGCTTAGTAGGCATTTTGAAACTAGAAAATCGGTATGCAGATTCAGACAAATATTTTTTCACATTTAACTAAAAACTATTTGATTTTACTTATTTCCAAATCAGACAAAGAAAAACATCCACCAGAGTTTCAACTTGAATTTGGAGTTTTTGCTAAGATACTTAGACGAAAATGTATCAAATAAGCTTTTGTCTCAATGTTCTATTTATAACCTGTTATTTAAAATTTAGAATTGAATTTAAATATCATCGAGAGGCTATATTCAGCGTTCCTGGCTGGTATTTACCAGATGGAAATTCGGTGGGAAATAATGGGAAATATTGTCCTGGGAAATTACGTTTTTGGTGGGAAATATGGGAAATATAAAACAGACCACTGAAAAATCAGATCTACACATAAAATACATTCACGTTAGGTCTAAAAGATTAAAGCTCATATATGAAAAGCAACAAATTAGGATAAAAAATAAGTCTTCTTTCAATTATCCATGAAATATGTGCAGTTCATGGGTTTAGTTATCAAGAAGTAATTACTCCAAGCGCAAATAAATTTCATCAATGTGTTTCTGTTATTTACAAAAATCCTTTAAAAATATTTTTATAGCGCTTCACTAACTCTTTGAGGCTTGATGGTACTAAAAAATTAAATAAATTCAGAATTTCCCACTATTTCCCAAATTTCCCACTATTTCCCACCTGGCAAGCATTTTGCTCATTTCAAGTGGGAAATAGGGAACGCTGCTATATATGATCAAATATAGATAAATTTATCCACTTGTACATAGAACATTGCTTTTCAATATTACATGGTGCTTATGTTAACCCAGATTGAGTCGCTTTTAGGAATAAACGAGCAAATTTACTTTATTCATTGGAACATATATAAAAGCAACAGACTCGTTTAGTTATTCATGTAACTATAATTTGAGACTAAAGTCTAAATTACGAATTTATTTTACTTTAATTACTCCATCTTGTCGTCGTGTTTCCTGCATTGTTCTAAAGAATTTAAATTTAGAACAACACAAGAAAGTTAATCAAATAGTCTACACAAACATTGCACCATTCCATCATAGTGATTATTCTTCACGCCATTTTGAATCCAATTCATTTAGATATTAGCCTGTCTAATATCAATCACTCCACAAAAATCATTATGCTAGTTAACCAAATGGTTTCCGCCAATATAATTCGTCTTCAAATATAAATCGCTTCAAATCGTCTTCAGTATAAAAGTTAACTCATGCAAAAAACTAAGTACCTTTCTTTGAACTTCTACTATGATTTGGTATTTAAGTAAATAAACCATAATTGCCTTTATACATATTTATTCTCTAAAAAGCGTTAAATGTATTTTTCAATAAAAGCAAAGCTGTCATTGTATCTTGAAGCAAAGCATTGAGAAATCTTTCTTGTAGCTTAACCGTAATCACAGCAACATTTCCAGCTTTAACCACTAGCAATCCACAACTGTCAATCGTACCCAATAAAATCTTGCCTTTAACATTTTTCCAATTGGAACACTCATTTCTCCATCGTTTCAATATAGATGTACTACAAGAGTGAAGAAAACTACAAGCCTTTAACACAAAAAGTACTCCACACAGCACTACCACCGTTATAAATAAAAATACAGTTATCATTTTCGGATCTTGTTCATTCATTCCAAAAATCAAACAGCAGATAGCCCCCGCAATAAGGAAATACGCGAGGCCTAGAAAGTTTCCAACGATTGTATTTGTTAGACAGCTTATAAAACTCAATAATATACGTAACTCCCTATAAAAGAGCATCACAGTTTCCAAATCTTTCGGAGTTGGAATTCTTGCACGTTTTAACTTTAACAAAATTCTAATAAACGATACGCTCATTCCTACAGTAATGAAAATACACGTTCTAGCACTATGAAGCATCCATTGACACACAATTGAATAGCCGATTACCCTGAATATGAAAAACCAATTGGATTCCCTAAGGTATATAAAATTGAATTCATTAAGTAATACATAACATGGATCAAGATGCCCGAAAACATAGAATATTGAACATATTAATCCGAAGAATGGATACGAAATAGCTATATAGTTGAACATGATTCCAATCCAGTCGGGATCATCTTTCAAATCTGTTTCAAATATTGGACAATTAATAATTAATAATCAACGTCTGGTATTTATTATTTTTTAAATTATCGTACCTTTAAGGATCATAGACAAAACGAGTAATATGTGTCGTACAGTCAATCGGTTGTGCAGATGAAAGTTATGCTTAATCTGCGCAAATCCTTCATGGTTATACATCCAGTTGGTTGCATAAACCCACTCGCGGCCGTTACGAATAAAGAGGTATTCAACTAATAAAAAGAGGCACAAGACCAATACAACAACAAGTCCTGCTAGAGTAACCACTCTGTGGATATTGCGAAGAAAGGGTATTGTAACAATGACGATTAAAATATTTAAAATCATAAGCCCTATTCCAATATAGTATGGCCACATTCGACGAAAACTTATATTTTCGTACTTCCATTCTAACTTATGATAGTCCCATGACACGTAGTGAAAAGGGCAAATAACTTGCGCGATAAGTTGGTTGATATGATAAGCCTGAAGTAATAACTTGGTTGGCATTTTTTGAAGACAGAAAATTAGTGTTTAAAGAGATATTCTTTTACAGTTGGGGAAAAAAATCCTGTTTTGTTTTGAGCTTATTTGGTTATGAGCCAAAAGGAAGTATGGAATAGACAAGTTGCACAACCTGTAAAAATTGCTTTAATGTTTTTCGGCATGTGTATCATATTAAAGTTTAAAAAGTCTAAATTTACTTTGAAATTTATAATTGGTTTTATGTAAGCCAAACCTTCAATGTTAAACCTTACAATAATTTTAATAGCAACTCGAAAGGTTATTTTTCTTGGCTACGTATAATTTACGTAAAGAATTGTTTAATCAACAAATTTCCCTTAATTTCTTCCTATATACATAACGCAGTACACGTGCATAATTGTATACAATAAGTTTAACCTTACTAGATCCAATTTGATTTAATATAATTCAAATACAACTTCGCGAAATTATATTTAAATACTTACAGCTATATGCTTCAGTTTATATAGGAATACCATAACGTCGCAATCTTACTAGTATAATAACTCCGATATTTATCACAATTGACTTATTTTTACAAAAATAAATACGATAGCTACTGAGTTATTCAAATAATTCTAATATCAATCTAAATTTTTGTTTGTCTAAATACTATATAAATCCCTCAACACAGGAAGCTCAAACTTTGCATCAAGGTACCTGGAGTCAAGTACACTATGAAAGTAGCTTTGAAAGTAGACTGAATCATACCGTTACTAGAGTAACGACATTTTAAACATTAAATGGTTCATAAGTTTCAAAAAAATCATTGCACAAACTGATAGCAGGTGCCATACTGCCAAAGCACCTTGATCTATCAAATGGTTGGATCTTCTGGTCAAACTTGGTATATTTATGAAAACGAGATAATATTCCTAAATCATCAGTTTTAATAAAAATAATTTTTAATAAACCATAAATGTACTCGTATAGTAATATAAAAAATGCATTCTTATTTAGGTGAATTATTTAATAAACTTAACTTAACTTGTAATGTTAACTAATTTCTATTTTCCCCTTAAAATTTAGAATGACACAAGTAGCTTAACCAAATGATCTACATACGCATTAAACCATTCCAAAAACTTGTTTTAGTTTAGATTGAAATACGATCCTGAATGTAGCGTAACTCGTTGGAATGATTTTGCCATTTTCTACAACGCAGTGTTTTTCTAGTTCCATTCAGCAACGCCGTTCTGCATGCCATTTCCTATAATTCCAGCATGTCCAATATTAAGCATTCGACAAACATCATCATGGCTGTTAACCATGCTAATAGTTGCCCCGATATCAAAATTAGTCCTTTTCCTATAGCAGTGCCATAAATGAGATTATCTTGGTATCGCATCATACTAAATTCTGTTATTACACAAGCAATCTGTGATGCCAAAATATGATTAGCAACTTTACTTGATTCTTGTTTATCTAAAATCTTCATAAGATCATCCAGGCTTCTATACATCCAGATCAAGGTTTTCTTTGGTAGCCTCCCAAGTTGTTTAGTTTTAAAGTTCAATTTACCTTTTCTCTTGATTGTAGTGTCAGAAAGGATTTCTATAGAAATTGCAACATTCAGCCAGAATATTGCCAAAAAAATGTTTTATACTTCATAACGCTAACTTATAATAATAAATAAATGTTGCATATATCAACGAAAAGAATATGCATATAAATGTTACATAGCATTAGTAAGCTAATATCAGACAATTTTATAACAAAAGATCCTCCAACACTTTGAGCAAGACGTGTACAAATATTATTCAATTAAAAAATGTGCTCACGATATTTTACTTAAATTATATAAACCACCAACCAGTATTGTGTCTCATTAATTTTTATCGAACATGAATTAACTAATTTTTCCATAGAAGTAACGCTGTCATTGAATCCTGAAGCAAAGCATTGAGAAATCCTTGCTGCAAATTTACCGTGATCACTGAAATTTCTCCAGCTTTAAGAATTAATAATTTACAGCTACTTATCTCACGCATTAAAATTTTGCCTTTAACATTTCGCCAACTGGAACATTGGTTTTTCCATCTTTTCAAGAGAAACATGCTGGAACAATGAAGGAAATCTCCTATTTTAAAAATAAAAAGAATTGCGCAAAATATTACTACAGTCATAAATATAAACGCAATCATCATCTGGGGATCCTGTTGGTTAATTTCAAAGATCAAGCAACACACTATGGCAACCATCAATAAGTAAGCGAGGCCCAGAAAGTTGCCAACTAATTTGTTTGTAAGGCATAATAGTAAGCTAAGTAATATGATCAACTTCCTATAAATGCATACCCAAGTTTCCAAGCTTTCTGGAGTAGAAATACTTGCTCGTTTTAAATTTAACAATAGTCGAATTAACGATATGCTCATCCCCACAGTTATAAAAATACACGTTCTAGCGTTATGGAGCATCCACTGGTTAGCAATCAGAAAACAGCATAGTCGAAAAAAGAGAAACCAGTATGATTCCTTGACTTTTAAAAGATCGAATTCATTAACAAATAAATACATGGGATCAAGTTGTCTAAAGAAATAGTATACCAAAACTAATCCAAGAAATGGGTACGAAACTACGATATAATTAAATATAAGTCCAATCCAGTCATCATCTTCTTTGAAATCTATAAAATATTGATTGATTATTTATG
>JAQFZG010004998.1:0-10935 GCA_034695465.1 Entomobrya nicoleti
TTTCGAGAGAGACCGGCATGGAATCCACAGTGTAATGCAAGCTGGTTTTCATCATCATGTGCGTTCGTCCACTGAAGTATTTCGTACACAACACAAAAGTTTTTTTTCATGTAGCATTTTGTGTATAAGTTGGATATTCTCCCCCGACAAAAGTTAATTATCGTTCAAGTCACAACCTCAGAGTGGAATATGCACAAGGGTCTTAAGAACAAGAACTTAATTGGAATGAGGTGTGAAGTAATTGCTTTATAATTAGCTGCACGGCTAATTATCCGTAATGCACTGCAAACATAAATACTTTTGCGGAACATAAACCGTACAAAATATGTTGGATCTTTATTTTGATAAACAAAAACAAGTCTACATGAAAAAAAGTCTAGTAGAGTGGAAACAGAAATATAAAATAAAGTGTATGAAATGAATACAATGCTTTTAGAAAGGGGAATGACCTCAAGTCAAGATCACTTTATTAAACAGATGTTCCAAAAAACAAGGGAATGTGCGTGTGTGGTGTGGTATATTGGCTTTGGTCAATAATGGTAATATCCAAAAAAAAGCAACTGGAAATGAAAGAAAATTCTCGACATTTTTATTAAAGGATTGTTTCCAAATATTTGACATCCTGAAACAAAGCCGCACAGAAAACATTTTTGTTAGGGAAACCGAATGGATTTTGTTGAAGAACTATGTTCATTTGCGTAGGAATGTTGATGTGCTTCCACTTTTGTTTTCAGGAATTTTCTCAATCTACTTATTGTTTTGGTTTTTTGGTTAATGTATGGTTTCCATTTGGTTGGAACTTGGAAAAAATAATTACTACCTTAAAAGGTTTCTCAAAAAGTTGGATATACAATGAACATATTTTTTGTTGGAATTGAATTAGCTTGGGTGAGGTACGGTGTAATTACGAAGTAATTACCGAGTAATTAGCTGCACGGCTAATTATTATAATTATGTTTGAGTTCACAGAGTAGCACCACAAGTGTAATTAGTAATTACCATGGCTCAGGATCAAGTAGCACCATACGACTTTGGATTAGTACTTCAAGTGAATAAATAAAATATATGGTTGGCTTAACACACGCTTGGTTTCTTGAGCAGTCGTGCATAATTTGTCAAATATGTGCTTATATTTCTTGTAGTAAAATGCAAAAAGGAAAAGTGGTCTTGACTTTTACATATTTTATATAACATCATTACTACATATATGGTTCAATACTCTGTTGGTGAATTTAAATCGTAAGGATGCGGAAGCAGAAACGGCTTATTTACCATAAAATGTCTTTGTGTGAGGTAGTCCAGATGATGGAACGGTGGAACCTAATCCTAAGAATGTCTACCAAATGTACCTAATGGAAAATATTCCATACAATTCTCATACATATTTATCAGCGGAAGTTTCCCGTTGGTTTTTAGCGGTACGTTGTGTATAATTTTAACTTAATTAAATTCAGAGAGAGCTGGAATGGAATGGAACACAAGCTTAAAAACGAAATAAGTTATTAGCACATAAAATATTTATTACGAGTTTGTACGAACACAGTCTTATCAGCGGAAGCTTAAAAAACAACCGCCTTGATAAAAAAAACTACTTGATGAGTGATTCTTATTTTTCCGGTAATTACTCATAAATTTGCTCTGATGAACTTGTTCATCTCTGCATACTTATTCAAGTGACAAATTTATGATATAATGTACACATGTACTTATATCTGTATACATATTCGGCAGTACTCCAAAAACAACGAAAAAAATTCTTGGCAAAAAAATAAACGCTTATCTTAAATTTACGACAAAGCATACGAATACATTTATTGAATAAATCTTGGCAAGAAACCCAAATCGAATCATTAAAACATGCGTAAAGATTATGCGTACAATAAATGTCATCATGATGGCTGTAGTATGTGCGTGTGAGTTATTTGGTCGGTTGTAGTTCACAAAGTAAATTAAGATGTGACGTTTGTAAAAAAAACACACAGTTCGTTTCGGCTTTTCATTCAACGTCAAACAACGTAATTTTTTATTTTGATGAAATTTGCAATTCAAAATTTTTAGCTTCAAAGTTCATGAAACTGGTTCGAACCTCTATGCTTTCTTATTTATTACTTGTATCTATCTGCTGTCTGAAATGTTTACCTAATATAATGTTTTTCAAGCTCAGGTAAGCAAAGAAAACGAATTACGTTCTGAAATATTTGCAATTCGAAAACATTTTTCTTCATTTCCGACTGTTATTGTTTTCCCACCGTATTTTTTATCGTGAAAGATACCCGTAGAAATAGAACATCTACATTTATTCTAGTTTACACGCTGCTTTGTTTTGTTATATATTTTTTACAAATAAAATAACAAGCTGGATAAGAAGAGAAGACACCAAAAAAACAAATGTCATTTTTTATGAAGCAAATAACCGGAAACTAGGTCACGTCTAGTTTACTACACACAGGAAATAAAACTCGTCTACTTTACTAGCTCTTCTCATCTCTATCTGCTTCTGAAATAAAGTGAAATTGCGGATGTTTTACAAGGTTTATTTCATCTCTGTTTTCTATGCTTTACGTTTTGGTGCTTTAGTAGTGTTTTGTTTTTTGGTACTATTTTGTTCGGTTTAAGTTTAGAGATAACAATAAAAGGAAAAAAACATGACATGAGATGATGTTGTTTGTAATCTGCTTCCGCTGGAACACAAAAATGGATCTGTAAAAAACCGGAGAAAATGTTAAGCTGGTGGACTATCTTTTTTTAGGTTTTTCCGAAAAAATAAATACAAATAGGAAAGGTTAAAGTTCACATTTTTCGGTTAAAATCACTACCGTATTTGGTGCATAGAGATTTAGAATTTTTGGGGTAAATTAAAACATTTAAAAAATCTAATGCTCTAAACCGATTTTCAAGTTTAAAATTCAAAAGTACAAATCTGGCTTTTAGTCCAACGTTTTCGAATTTTCGAGTCGAAAAACGAAATATAAATAAGCTGATAACACATTTGGTCGATTTCAGCTTGTGTAATGACTTCATTGAAAAACTTGGTTGATCTTGATTTTTTTCGTGAATATATACCCAAAAAATAAACTAATTTAGCCAAAGTGTACTTGATACTTAATTATGTGCGAGTTTTATAACTTTTTTATTAAATTTTTAGGATCGATATATTTTTTCGCTGAAAGGAATGACACTTATATAAATAGACTAGTGACATATATATATGTATTTATATACATTGTAACCTGAGAACCAGGCCAAGATTATTATCACGAAAGTTTATGTGTGTAGTTCACAAGTCATTAGAAACTCTGTAAAAAAATATTCCACTCTGAAAAGATATTTTTTCGGCAATTTTCCAAGTGACAAGTTCATTTGCGGCGCGGTGGTGGTGGCGGACGAAGAACATTAAGAAACTTGGCACAATTTTCGTTTGTATGTCAAACGAAAAAAAATACGCTACAGAGAGAGTGCTGATATGGCATGGAATGGAATGAAATGGTAAGCTATGTTTAGCGGCTGCAGTTCCCAAAAGACAAGCGATGACACAAAGGTGTCAAAGTAACTCTGTTTCGTTCAACTTACATGAGAAGGATAAAGCTAGATGGATAAAAAGAGTAAAACTGGCAGAAAAATTTGGCCAATAAAAAATATCGTGTTCTGATATTTTGCAATGCGGCTTGGTGTCACCCACGTAAAGTCGAGTTATAAATTTGAGATTTATGTTATTACGAAATAAATCGAATTTGGAACGAAACTGCATCGTGTAAAATTGTATAGAGTAGTGGATAATTATAACAAAAAAGTTAGTGAATTTTTTTTACTAATATCCTGTTTTTGTCTATTTTACGTCCGATTCTATTATTTTGTCTAATAATTCGATAGTATGAAGGTATTGAACGTGTTTATAGTAATTACAATAGCAAAAGTGTAAAATATAATGATAGGGATAGGGCATGGCCAAAATTTATTATTGTTCAGCGAAAAACACTCACAAAAGTGAATTAGATGTTTATATAGCTTGCGGCATTATTCTTTTGCTGTCTGGATGATCCATCGCAGCAGCGTGCTACCACGAAAAAAATAACAAATGCACTTGTACAGATTCTATGCGTCAGCCTTGCCACGAACCAAGGTAAAAATAAACAGGAAGAAAAAGTAGTATTTTTTCATTTCATTCAATTGAGAGAATCCAGCTGTCCATGTTCATTTGGATGAATTGCAGACGAGACGATATTGGTATTCAGATAGCAATTTTGTTCAGTTGGGTAGAAAAAACTTAATATAAAGTTAGAGGATATTTTTTTGGGTTCCTTGTCCTAACAAACCGGTGCACGTGCCGCAGTATAAGGGGTAATGTAGCACTATTGCGTATTCTTTTTATTGGAATTCGGTGTGGTCCATATATTTTTGTTTTTGCTTTTATTTCTCTAAAAATATGCGTAGTAGTATGATTGATATTACTTATTTCACCTTCACTGAAACTCTAAAATAACTTTAGTGGCACCTAACATTCCAAACGCAGAACTAGATCAACATATAATCATTAGCATCTGTGCTAATTACAAACATCCTCCGCGATAAATTTTTTGTCGTGTAATTTGTGCTGAATATCTACAAAAAATGGAACACTGAGTCAGTAAATTCAAGTTTCTGTTCCATTTCAAGTTAACCAAAAACACTGGCAAAAGTTTTTTACATGTGAAAACAATTAAAAGCTAAGTAGAGCAACCAGATGATGAAGTAAAAACAAAATTAGCTGTAATTAACAACATGTTTTTGGGTTGGTTTTTTAGTAAAACGTTTTTATTTTATTTTTATTATCATTGACTTTGATTACTCCCAGATTTAAGTTTTATTACAAAAAGTGTAAATATAAATTAGTTAAAGTAATTAAGGGATATTTATAAGGTTGAATCAGGCTTGCGTTACCAGACTAGGTTGACGTTAGCCTTAAACGAATTAAGTATTGCTGTAATTCCAACTGAATGCTTCAGTCTATTAGATAATTGTATACGTTTTATTATGCAAGCTGTATTGAAGAGATCAATAAAAATTAGCTTGATCAATACTGATCATTTTTAAGTATATTTGGCAAAATATTTTAAATTTGACCTTAAATTTGAAAAAAAAAATTATTTATTTTTACACTGCAGAACTTTTAGGAAACTGGTATTTTGGAAAATTTTGGTTGGTGACGTTTGACGTGCTCGGTTGAGACTCATCAGCATTATTTGATGGATTATTAGTATCTTCGTTCAATGGCCTTGTCTCCCTTTTAAACAAATAAGTTGGTTATAATTATTGATGATAAGCAGAATAAAAAAACGTGCATACGAAATTTACAAAAGAAGCATAGTTTTACTTACTGAATGGCTGCATTGTAGTTAACCAGGGATTCGTGTTTCTTGTTGGTATTCCTATGGCATGTTCTGGAAAGAGCCCAAAGCAATCCACATTGGTAAAAACGGTAGCAACTTAGGTCAACCAAGAAGAGAAGAAGTACAACGGCGCTGATTCCAATGAATACTAGCATAAGTATGAAATGGTTTCCTGCTTTTTCGGGAGCTTTATCACCAGTTTGGCTGTTTGGAGCTGTAAAAAATAATTTTCAAGGTCTTTTAAAATTTGCACGTTAAAAAAATAAGGAGAATGCTGCCATATACATATATGTGTTTAAAATCATTTATTGCATTGTTACCCATTAGACATGAAGTAGGAGACATAGACAACAGAGAAAATATACATGTTAAGATTAAACAAGGAAAGTGCCAAGAAAACGACAGATTGTATGTACAAATAAATGATTGAGTCAATTAAGAAATGAATTTTGACGTTTAAATATATTTGGTGGAATAATGCATACGATATCACTAGGGATGCATGAATTAACCAAGTATTGAAGTTTTGTTTTTCTGTTTATTTGTTTACGAGTTTTTTTTTGTTTTGAAATATGTTTACACTTTGATTGTTTATATTTGACAAGTTTGACTTATTTAAAGTTTTAATTTAAGTAACTAAAACTAAATACTAAGATTACGAAGAATGACTGCACTAATAGTTTGTATTGTCAATAAACCTGAATGATTTAAGTCACAATTAAAGCATGAAGATGGTTTTTGGGATATAGAAACACGCCAAATATTACATCTTGATATTATAAAAAAAGTTGGTTGCATAATAATTAAATTTGAAGAAAAAATAATTAGCCTTATGTTGGTTATACCAATACTACGTCATCTTTTTTTAGCGTCAGTCAATAAGGCTTTTTACAGTTAGGTTTTTTAAAGCTAATTAAAAGTCAAATTAGTTAGTACTTAACAGCAATATAGTGCAGTGCATTGATTTTATGCAAATATACAAATTTGTCTAAACAATTTAAATAATCTACAAATGTTCGAGTAACTACTATGGAATGTATATCTACTATGTTTGTATTGTAACACATTTTCACAAATATTCGTTTTTTTTAAATTTATTCTTGATCATTATATCTAATGCTTGTGGAAAATTTCTGTTTTATATCAATCTACAAACCTGCTTAGATATAGATTTACCTGATTATCTAGGTTTTTCCACGAATCAGATCTTACAACCCGTTTTGTTTCAGATTACTTTTTGAACATTTGTCATCTGTAGATTCACCTTTACACGAACTCTCCCTAGAAAACTTTCTATCTTGTATGCTTGTAAATTTACTCTTTTCGCTATCTGAAATACAACCATATGTACAAAGAAAAACCGACGAGTCTAATACTTCTGAAAACTGAAATGCTGATGAAAGTACAAAAGACATGAAAATAACTAGTGGTAGAACCAAAGACAAATGCGAAGAACACGACAACAAGTTGAACAAGTAGAAAGATGAAGCAGAGCTTACAGCCGCCCCCGTTCGTTTACCATCTAATGCACATGGAAGAAAACAGAAAAAAGAGAAAACAAATATATACAAATGTACACGAAATTACACATAAACACAAATATATGCAAAATATCCATCAATATATAACGAAACCGGAATAAAACCGAACCGAAACGGTAAAAACAAAGATATATTAAAACAATGCCATCACTATTTAAAAAAGTAAAAATTCTTTCTATCTTACCTCCAGGCACTGGTGCAGTCTGGATATAAATTTCCGATGGCTCACTCGCCCCAATCCTATTCCTCGCCCTTACCTCCACCTTATAGAAAGTTCCAGGCTTCAAATTCTTAATAACGTATCTTGGCTCCCCGAACGGTTTAAATTCCTCCAACTTTTGTCCCGCCGGTTCCCACTTATATTCCATTTTACCCCCTTTCATCACCGTTAAATTTTTCACCGGCTGATAACTAATCTCATATTGTTCAATCCTCTCCCCATTATCCGGTGGCACTCTCCAAATCAACTCAAACTTTTCCGGGTATGCCGTAATGGCCGCATTATGCCCATTGATTTCATTCACAATCACCGGCGACTCTGGTGCACTTCTCTTTGGCGTCGTTTCCACTCTTTCTTGTGCCCAATTTCCCAAGCCCACCTCATTCTCCGCTGCAAATCTCACATAATATGTTCTCAGAGCCTCCAAACCTTCTATAGTAAATAGCTGTTGACCAACCGGCCAACTTTTTAGGCGATGATCTTCCCAAGATGACCTATCCTCTTTGTACTGAGCCACGAAATTTTTAATTGGAAGACCCCCACTGTCCACGGGTCCCACTATTTTATATGTTATTGTAGTCGCCGTTTTTTCGTGAACTATGGCCTCCAATACTGGCCCAGGTTTTCGGGCTTCTTTTAATTGTACTCGGTATTCTGCAGTGCCCAGTTTATTTGTGGCGACACATCGATAAAATGCGTAGAGTGATCTATCCACTGGTTTGACTTCAAGGGAACTCCAACTTTGGAAACCGATTTGTTTGATGTTTTCAATTGTGCCGTCGACAGGTCTTTCAGGAGTGCCTTCAATGAACCAAGCTATTGTAGCGTTGGGAATTCCTTCAGCGAAGCATGTCACATTGGCTGATCGAGCGTTCCAGGACCATGCTTCTCGCATGGGAGTGTTGGCAAATGTTGGTGGGAATTCGACGGCAATGTGACCAAGTAACTCAGCTAAAACAATATAACATGTAAAAATTTATATTTCATACCGTATTTTCTTAAAATATGTCCCAACCTTTAAAAAGTAAATAAAGCTTACTTTTTGTTCGCTGATTAAAAGCAATACAGTTATAAAGCCCATCATCTGCTCTCATGATATCCGATATTTTAATAGAAGCTACAGTATTCCTTCCTTCTTTTCTTTGCTCTACAAATATCCTGTTATCATTCTGAGGTCCCATAATAAAAGGTTGGGATAGGCTATCCTTTTGGAAATTAATTTCTGGGGCAGGGTCACCAGAAGCTCGACAAGTTAATACTGCGTTTCCACCAACTTGGGTTCTATATTTTAACAACAACCAACGAGTATTTAAGGGTCGCGCTACATTTCAAAATTTTACGGTATTTTCCCTTAATAATCAGATAACTCACGTTGTATTTTTATACTCCTCAATAACTGGTTTAGTAACAACATTTAATGTACTTTTCACTGTTGCATAACCCGCCATATTCCTTGCCGTACAAGTATAAATCCCCGCATCCTCCCTTCTCAGTTGATCAATTACCAAAGTCCCTTTATACTTGTCCACCACATGCCTTTCCAAGTGCCTTAAATCTTGACCCTTATGATTCACCCAGTCATACTGAGGCTCCGGTTTGCCACCAGCTAAACACTCTAAAGTGACTGATTCCTTTTCCACGCCTTCTGTAAGCTGGGGTTGTGTTATCATTGTTGGAAGCTCGTGAACCTCCACTTGAATATGTCGTTCCTCCACTGTTCCCATTGAAGTTACACGAACACGACAAGTATACACGCCTTCATCGGTTTCACTAACTTCTCGAATGACAACCCCGTCCTTGTCCATGACAAAGTGGTCTAAAATATATATATATGTATCCAGTCAACCGTAAATTCGCTAAGTATACTGGTGTCTTTAAATATAGCTAAACGTTTGTACAAAAATATGTCCTTTAATGTCGTAAAAAGTATATTGTACCGTCACGTGAAGTTATCAGTTGGGAATGGGTGGAGATCATGGCTACAAAATACGTACAAACAAGATCACGAACACACCATTCATCAAATACACAAAGACCACACAAGAGAAAAGTTACATGGGTAAAAAAATACACAAGTTTAAATGGAAAAGTTTTGGGGGACATGAAAGTAGCTGGAGTGCTACGATAAGTTTATGGACAATACTAAATATACTAGAAGGTCATCGAGTGAGCTTTACACAAACATCATTCAAGCATGCATACACGCACGTAATGCCATATAATTCAGCTTGTTATTTATAAAAGTTGGATGCATAGTTCGTGCAAGAAATAGAAAAGCTGTATTCAGAAAAAAACTTTTTCTTCTTGGAAAAAAATTCTTTCCTGGATACAATGTCATCACCGGAAATTGGACAATAGCACTAATCAAGAAAAGGATTTTGATAAAGAGCTTCCTAATTTCCGATTGTAGTCGTATTAATAATTTAAGCAAGAAACATGCTAAAAAGGTGTACATTTACTTGCGTGGGCGTAGTCAACCTTTGACAAGTAAAATGTATACGCGTGTTTTTTAGGAAAAAGTAAACACATAATACCTAGATAAACACAAGGTTTATTGACATCCAATTTACATCACAAGGCTAATATATACTTGTGTGTAGGCTTAGTAAATACACAAGTCAAAATGATAAGTGAAAAAAGGAAGTGGTTAAAAGTACCAAAAATAGAAGACAAAAGTAAACATTCCTTATTTCACTCCACTTATACAATACAGCTTATTATATTGATGTAAAACATGCAGCACATCACCAAAAAAGCAAATACACTCTAATCCATTTCACCATTAAAAAGTAAGCAATGTTATACATATGTCATTACATAATATATTCTCAACACCAAAGCTCCAAATAGTCAGGTTATTTTGTCACTTGTTTGTTAAAAATTACTTTTAATGACACAACTCTGCAATCAAATGGAATTAAAGATATTTTTATGATGTCAGTCTAGTAAGTAGATTGTTAGTCCACATATTCAATGTCATGCAAAATATATAATGTATGCCGAATACACAACAAATGTACTTACCACTGTTATTAATCACGCGATGATCCTTTTTCCAATCAACCTGCGGTTCTGGATCAGCCTTTACCCTGCATTTGACCTTGTAATCTTGCCCTTTGACTGCATATTGATTTAGGGGAGCATCTTCGAAAGTGATTGGCACTTTAAAAATGTAAAAAGTATAACGCAAAATTTTAAAATAAAATATAACGTTAAATTAAATTAACATCGGACTATTATTTTTATTAGGTTACCATAAGCACGTAAAGTAAAATCGGTAGAATGTTGTTGTGTATTAGCATACACCGCGGTACACTTATAAGTTCCCAGATCATGTTCCTGAATACTCGTAAAGAGAAGTGTGAGCGATGTGTGTTCTCGCATAATTTCCACCCTGTAAAATTTATTTCACATTTTTTATCAGTATACTTATTACTATATACATTTAACGACAACACAATTTCAAGTGGTGAAGGTGAGAGGATTTGGTGGTTTTTGGTTGTTTGCGGTACACAGCAACTTATTTTTGGTTTTTGCTACTGCATATTTATCAACTCTATATTTTTATAGTAGCACACCAGCAAAAAACTTTTATCCAGCATACAAAAAAACAGGTGAGAACACACATTAAATTCTAACTTGCATAAAACACACAGATATCTATTAAAACTAACCTATTTGAAACTATAATGATTTAGAAACAAAATAAAAGTTGTGCGTGCAAAAAAATTTAAAAAAGGCACACTAAAAACCTATGAAATGAATTTACCTCAGCTCATCATAATATCCTTCGCTTGGACGACGAAAA
>JAQFZG010004999.1:0-10935 GCA_034695465.1 Entomobrya nicoleti
TGACAGTTTCTAACTGTAGAGTGTTATGTATTTGAAATCAGACTTTGTATGACTGAACTCGGATAGCACTGAATAAATACCAAGACATTACATTACATTACATTACATTACATTACTCGTTGTTATTGTGTTAGCTGTTGCACCACTGTTTTATTTTATTGGTGTATTTCTCTACGGCGTGGATCAATATTCCTATATTGCACGTATATATTTTAAGGTTCCCATAAATACACATTACAGTAAGCTTTGTCTTAAGAGTCCTCAATGGCTTATATTTCCGGTCTTAGCATTACTGGTGACCATGGAAGTAATGAGATCATTGCGAACTGTATTTTTAGCCATGGCCATTTCTACAGCAATTACACTTAAACTTGCTAAACGCATTGAACAAATTTCTGTTGCTGACATTGACAAGGCGGTTAATCTTTATAGGTTTATTTATTCGGTGCATGTTAAAAGTATGAAGTCATCGGGAATGCTTATTTTTATAGCGACTGAGGGTGGTATACTTGCAGCGATTTTATCCATAACTGGTACAATAATTGGTTGGAAATTTTTTCCACTGGGTATATATTGGATATTTCCTATGATGGCTTTAATGTCTTTAAGTATTTTTACATTCACAATGCCATATGCCATTAAGTCGGCGCGTACAAGTTTGCAGCTTATTCATGATTGGAAAAGTAGAGTGGGCGAATTTAGGAAAGGAACAAGAATGTACAATTCCCGTTAATTGAAGACATTGCAGCCGTTAGGATTTTATATGGAGGGCAGAGGTATCATGGTTCCAGAAACTCAAAAGATTGTTTTCACTACTATCTTGTTAAATACAGTGGACTGGACAATGCTAACAGTTAAACTTATTAATCGAAATGCTTTTAGGTAATTTATTCTACGTAACGAAGTAATTTGTGTGCAATGAGACATATTAATAGTATCAGAATAAAATGAAATAAATTTCCATGTTCGGGGGAAAATGGTTTTTTTAAATGATTTATGAGGCTTTTAAAAGTATAACACTGATGTTATACTTTTAAAAGCCTGAACTATTATCTTACACAATAAAACTAGTGTTTTAACTTCAAATGAAGAATCCGAAACGTGGTTTTGTGGTAAAGACATTTGTCTGGATTTATGAGAAGTAATTAGTAATCCGTAAATTAACAAATGACTTTTTTACTCATTTTATTTTTATGTAATTATCTGCTTTTAATACAAGTTTTATCAAAAGTACCTGAACACCTGACATTATAAAATATTTTATGGTTGTATAATGCCACGAAATCCCATTACGCTAATTATTGTATTTATGTTTACTTTGTGAAAGTGGATCTCCAGACGAAGGAGGTGCCCTGTTTCGTAAGCTGTCCAAATAGCCTCCAAATGTACCTCGTAATTCTGCTCAAAAACAACTTACATAAAGCTCTTTACTAATTAAACCACAGTTCGTAAGCTTACGAGCCTTAGGAATCCAATGTTTTATATTTGAGTTGTTCTTTCCGAAACTACGGCGAACGTTTAGCACAATCTTCTGTTTCAAAATCAAAGCTGACAAATGTTTTCTAATTTTAAAAACAAACCGCTGTAATAATTGTTTAACTAGAAATTTTAGATTGCGTTAAAAGCTTATTATCTAAAATACTATATTCAACAAGTTTAAGCAGAATGCATTATAAACAGTAGATTTAAGACGTTAAATTAACTGAAGCAGACAATGATTTGGGACAAGATTTGGTTTGGTCTTGCAATCACTCCTATTATGCATATGACAGCCACACAAATCATTTTCAACTACACCCTGAGTTCAATTTTTCTCAAGTCAATTTCGGTTTTGGACAGTAAAAACCCAAAATTCAACTTAGAACTAGCTCGTAATGGAAATGGATTTAGACTAGACGAGTATATAATTGAATCAAAACACACCACTTTAAAGCTAATTCCAACCGAAACGAATTTAAAGCCAATGTTAAAAACGTTATCTGAGGACAATTGCCTCATTGTAATTAATAATTTTCGAGCGGCAGATATCACACCGCTTAATTATATACCAATTATTTTACGACAGTTCGAACCATCTGCGCTACGCATAGAGTATGGAGAACAGTTAAATAAAGGTCGGTATACCCAAGTCATCTGGTCACCCAAGGAACATGTGCACAATCTTAATGGTTCTTTTGCCAAATCCATAAATGGATATGAAGAACATCAGGACGTCAAGCACAACTGTCCAGTTTCAAAGTTCTACAACCCATTATCAGTAAAAACTTCTTATAACTCAGGGTTTTGCGTTGAATTTAATCTGAACATGATGTCTTCAGCGGCAAAGCCTTGGAACTGCCATGTTCAAGCAAATCTATTTATGCCAGATCATATATTTCGTCTCTCCAAATATACGAAGATTTTCCTCACTTTTGATACGCATTTAACTAATATATTACCAAGTACATGGCCAAACATTAATATTTTGGTGGACATTTCCAAAAGCATCAAAAACTATAGCCCGTTCCGACTTCTCATATTGTGTTTACAGAAAAAAAACAGTTACTTAATCTGTATACAATGCCTGATTCCAACACAAATATTCTCCTTACAAGTTACCTCTCGTGCGAATTTGGCTCTTTTAAAGCGATTTCGATGCAACTATGTTACGTTAGCAGGACAGATATCGTTAGGCCTTGTCTAACATGCAAGCGTAAGCGTTGGGTTAAATCCATTTCGATGTATACCCGCACTCTAACGATAAATAATATTTTATTTTTTGATAAAATCAGAAGTTCCGAATATTTTCCAGGAGGATTACAAAGCAACGGGTTTTCTTCGTTTGGGAAACTCAACCAACTGATAGAATATTTTTGGGCAACAGAACGAACTGCTATCAAAAAGCCACTTTCCAATCTTTTCCGAATATCACATAAAAATTCGGGTACTTTGAAAAAGCTCGCTTTCGTCTACGCATCCCTATATTCTAATCTAATTGGAAATGTGACTCCAAGAAGTAGACAGGTTTTCATTTAGTATCCCAATACCACTAGTAATTCAGTAATCCGCCGTATGGGTTTAATATATGATATAGCTGTCTGGAGACCTTTTGGAGGATTTGAAATCGAAAACAAGTTCGAAGCTTTGAGATTTATCAGCTGCGGATATAAAGGATTGGAGGGTTTCCCACTAATAAAATTTATGTCAGTTTTCGAGAGCGGTGTATGGAAATGGATAGCTTTTACAACAATCATCTTACTGTTTTGCATTGTGAATTTGACTGGAAGAACTTGGAATGTTGTGAACAGCCATGGCTTGTTGTGCTTGTTTAAAGTTGTACTCGAACAAGGAGATCCATTTCCAACGAGATTTACTGATACTAGTAGGTTTCGTTTCATAGTTGGTGGCACACTACTATCGGGTGTAGTAATTAGTAATGCTTTCAAGAGTACTAATGTCTATAATATCGTTAAACCGCAACACAGAATTTCGTACGAGAGATTTGATGAGCTCGTTCAAGAGAATTTTACAGTGTTTAGCAGAATCACAAACTTTCGACATTACTTATATCCACTTTTAAAAGCCAACATTTCAGGGTTAGAACCTCAAATAGCTAGTGGTATGCATTCACTTAACTTTGATTACGGAGATGAATCAATATTTAGTGCGCACACTGAACTTTATGGAATAATGGATTTTGAATTGATGAATCCTTTTGAATTTAAGTGGTCTCACAAACTTTATGAGGTTCTTAGGATTCTTTTTAAAACAGTTAGTGGTAATAGTTATTTATTTAGTCTACTATGGGAACCTGTTCAAGTTTTAGCACCTTTAGTTCGTGTAAGTGTAATACCTAAGAAGGCTTGGTGGAATCCACTGTGGCACAAATATTTTAATGGAATGTTTTGGGGGAAACAAGACCAATTTATTTTGGAGGATTTACAAAAATGTACGAAAACAAGTTGGATTTTGCCCGAGTACATGGCTTACAGATTTTAGAAATTAATTTTAAAACAAGGTAAGCATTCAAATTTGGGTGTTGATAGACATACAAACCCACAACTTTTTTTCTTGTACGAAGGATCAGTACCAGCATCACTTGTAAAAAGGGTTTCTATGCTGCAGCAAAGTGGACTGTTTGAGTGGTGGCAGCGTTTTATGAATAGCACAGACTTTTGGGCAGTAAACACAAGTGAGCCACCAAAGCCACCTAATATGTCAGGAAACATTCAACTTCTATTCTTTTTGCTGTTAGGAGGTTTATCAGCTGCGTTGGCTTGTTTAATTATAGAACTAAGGTTATTGGTTTTTAAATATTTGAAAATATGGTTTAGTTTTTGTTGTCAGTATTTTCACAAAACTATTCACTGTTTAAGACAATGTTTCAGAATTTTGTTATACAAAGCAAATATATGTAAACAAAACTTGGATACAGATAGGGAGCTTCATATACAAGTCAAGAAATAAAAGTAAACTATGGATTGTTATAGTTTCAGTTTTTGGCATTGCTGTGCCAATTGCCTGTTATTTGCTTACGATATTTCCCAGTGTACATTTAAAGTTATCACGAATCATGTTTTCATAGTTTTTAAATGCTGTTCGTCTGAACCCTGTGGAGCAATCAACACCTTTTGCTTTAAAGCTTTTTATAAACAACTCCATCAAAATTGTGGTTGGTAGTACACAGTTATAAGTAAAGTTTATGCAAAAAAGTTCCGACCCTTTGAATGATTTGAACAACTGCTAAGTAAAAATTATTCGGTGTTTTACCCATCACAAATCATGTCAGTGAAAATTGGATGCAATAGAAATTTAAGTGATTTGATATATTGTTTGAATATTGGTACTAGGGATAACCACTTTATAAATACCAACGTTGGATTATCAGCCCGATAACTTATTGAATCTAAATTGTATTCACAAAACCGAGTTTTTTACATATCCAAATATGTTTTGTCAGCAACTTTTGAGTACGTATATCTTGTTATGCCTGTCGTTTTCTGTAACCAAATTTGAAAATATTTATTTTAATACATTTTTAATTCTTAAAGGAATATACACTTTAAAATGATTGTGAGACTAAATAATTTGACATTAAGTTTTCACCACAAAGCAAAACATGCAATCTCTTATGATTGCATTATAAATTAGCAACCAACAAATTTATAGTTTGATCCAAAACAAATCCTTCAATATTTAAGGACGTAATCTGCTCAAAATAGTTGCCACTTCCACCAAAATACACTTTTAAAATTGGACACGACCTCTTAAATCGTCGAAACCATTTGTTTCTTGTTCCAGTCCCTATCTGTTTCTCTAAATCTGTATAAGTTGTGTAAACCAATGCTACATAATGTATTGCCAAGCTCAGTGTACAAAATGTATGAACAGATAAAACAAAACATAATAAAACCATTTGCCAAGGAATGTTCAAATTTCCACGAGAAAAGCGTATCACAATAAAGTTTGCAATAACTTGAACGCAAGGTCCAGGAATAATTATCCCAAGAAGTACTGACTTCGCATTCATTTGTCGATGCTGAGCGGATATCATCAATTGAATTTCTCGAAATGCTTGAGCCATCCAAACTGTAGAACCTCGAGATCCACCGTCCCAGAAACTTTTGACTGCTTCCATGTAACTTTTAATGTATACCGAGAAACAGTAACCTTGAAGTAACACAAGACATACTTGCAACATTTCTAGGCTCATTTGTATACCCCAACTGAAGAACGTCACAATCCCAATTCCAGTTTTTAGTAGAAAATCTTTTGCGCTGTTAGATTCCTTTGTTTCGGTATTTCGACATTCTTCCAGCATCCAAAAACCGGGATAAGCAGGTAGACAAGGAAAAGTAAATATACCTATCGAATATCCAACAGGAATCGCCGTACAGTATGCGCTTGCCAATAAAAGCTTATGCAAAACTTTTGCAGGTTTTTGAAATTGAAATTTGGTCCATCGTCTTTCAAAGGTTATCATACTGTTTAGCAAGCTACACAGTAGGTTTGTCCACTGATAGGCGCTCCAAGCACTTGGAAGGCATACCAAATATCCAAAGAGAATCATCAAGCCATATACTAGGGTTAAGCTATTGATTGAATTTCTAAATAGTAGAATCTGAAATAAGACTAACCAAAAGGAAGCAATGGCTAGGTATAAGAGGAAAAAGTTTGCACGAATAAACCTCGAAGATTTTGCTGTGAACTTTTTTCCGGCTTTGTTCCATTTAAATGGTACGTTTCGAAATGCATCACAAATCGAAATTACTTTCAGTAGTGTCTGAAGAAGTTTCCCTTTAACAAGTGTCATTGCGCGTTGAAAAGTGTAAGAATTTGTTTCAAGTTTGTAGGAAAAAACAGCCAAACGACAAGGCTTCTAAATCTTGACTGCTTGATTTCGTGGTAGCATACAAATATACCTCAACGCGAAGTTATACAAAGAAAGAAAGGATTTGAAAGGTTAGGTGGTTCGGAATGTCATTTGCTAACGAGGAAAGTCGACTTACAATTTTAACCAACCATTTAATGCTACGCTTTGCCATATTCAAAAAAACAAAGGATCCGTGTTAAACCCAACAAAGACATTGTACGTTGAACAATCATTGAGGGCGGTGGTTATAATACTAATATATAATAAGTCCGGGCTATTAGTGACAACTTGTCCCGGTTTAGCTAAACCTTATACTAAACACAATGCAAAACCCATATGCTAAAATCTAATGCAAAACCCAAAAATAATTAAATGTTAATTGCTAAACCCTATGCCAAACCCATGTTTAATAAATTGAAATGCTAAACCCATGTTTAATAAATTTAAATGCTTAACCCTATGCTAAACTCATGTTAAATAAATTTAAATGCTTAACCCTATGCTAAACTCATGTTAAATAAATTTAAAGGCTAAACCCATGTTAAATAAATTTAAATGCTAAACCCTATGCTAAACTCATGTCAAATAAATTTAAATGCTAAGCCCTATGCTTAACCCTAGTGCTAAACCTATGTTAAATAACTAGATGCTCATCCCAAGTTAATTAACTAGATGCTAAACCTATGTTAATTATCTAGATGCTAAACCCATGATAATAAAACCGCTGTAAGGGCGATCATAACGACGTAGCTGAAACGATGCGACTTATAACGACGCTAGGGATGTTTATTGTTGTTACCAATGAAAAATGCTTTCGAATGATATGTCACATGACATGTGTTTGACATTACGACCTTTGATCCCGATTTCGGACCTATCAAGGTCACTGTGACCTCAAGTGATACATGATTCGTAATCTACTCGACCAAAGGTTTCGATTGTGATATTCTAATGTGCACTATGTACAATTTGAAAACTTTCGACTTTAACCTTGGGGTTTGACCAAGCTATACCCAATGCTAAACCCTAATATTAAACCCGAATACTAAATCCTAATGCTATATCTCAATGCTAAATTTCATGCTAAATCCCATTGCTTAATCCAATGATAAATTCCAAAGCAAGATTCCATGCTAAATCGCAATGTTAATTCAATGCTAAATTCTATGCTAAATCCGAATTCTTTATCTTATCCTATATCCCAAAGTTAATTCCCGGTGCTAAATTCCAAGTTCAAATGCAATAAATAAAATGCTATCTATAACTGGACACCGTTTGGTTAACATTAAATGTTAAACTTCTTGCCGAATGCCTTATGGAACGGGTTTATTACTATTAAAGTCTTTTTCAATTAACTTTCAACTAACGGGTCACTTTTAATTAACCGCATGGCGGCTCTTGTTTCCGTATATAATTACCTAAATCATTCTGTAATTATAAATCCATGGTTAAAAATACAGCTTTATATATCAAGCCAATCACCTAAATATATTAGCATGGTTCCCTTGTAAGCGAACAACTATTTAGTGTTCAACCTTGAAAAATATTGAAGGCCATACTTGTACAATTTCTGGATAATCACTTACGTAAACATAATAAACTCTAATGAAGTAATTTCTCTAATTACTCTCTACATATTTTATTCAAGAAACTCATCAGACAAAGTATTTATTGACGCATGTTTTAACATTGGTGCCACTGATTTTTTTTGACGATATGATTTGTTTTTAGCTGGGATTCCTTTTGTAAATCCATGAGTAATTAAAAATGATTATACAAAATCGGCCTTGAAAAACTGTTCATAATTCCACTAGAAATTCCAGATTTACCTTCTTGCTAAATGCCAAGATACTAAAGCACTGCACTGTTTGTTTTATGATTTTTAATAATATGGTAGTTCGCAATAACAATAACCTTCAGAACAAAGACTTGTTGTTTTGCGTAATAAAAACGATGGATGTACTAAAATGGACATACAATAAGTATGAAACCTTTGTCATTGCGACTTTTACTAATTGCAATATTTTGTTAGCCCTATGTGTACAATTAAAGGTATTTTGAACACTAAATTAATTAATGTGGTAATTACACAGGAAAAGTTGCGTCTTAAAACTGATTACATTGCAACATGAATACTAGAATATGAAATACTGTGCTATGAGCAAGGCTATCTGAAATGCTTCATCAGAAAGAGTTGGATAATTCTTACCAGTTCATTTTTATTTCACCTTACTTGCCATTAATGTCGTCCAACTTCTTCAAATATATTTGTTTTTCGTGACTTCGTTTATTGTTTTTTATAATATTTTTTCCCGTTTCTCGAAAAAAGTTCACATGATAAAATTAATATATCAACAATTTTATGGTAAACAGGTTATAAGTTAACTTGCTTATTATTTTATTCGGAAAATGTAAACAGTTATGCGTTACACGTTTAAGAAATATTTCATTTTGTAAAAAAGTGTTTATAAATCAATAGTAAATGTTTTCGTATAAAAAACTAAAATTAGCTTTATTTAAGAAAATTCAATTTCACTGCGTCCTCCATCTTAAATATCTTAGACCTCGAACTCCCACTAACTAAAATCATCTAATCACTTTGTACTTTAAACTTGTAAGGGATCTTCATCGGGAACTTCCATTCCGCCGCCATTAACCGCTGTTTCCATTATTTTGACATGTTCCTCATCCACCAATTCCTCAGGTACACCAACGTCCACCAACTCATCTTCAGTCTCTAATTGTTCCTTCTCAGCTTTCACACTAGTTCCAGATATCCCATTTACCTCCTTTGCTTTGCCTCTTGTTACTGATGACGACGAAGATAACTTTCCGTTCTTCTTGGCTTTACATGCAAATAACTGATGTCTCTTCAAATTATGTTCGGTTATCAGCATCTCACAAAATTCGCAAGAAACTGCATTCTCCTTACAAATTTTCACCTTTTTCGACCTAATTGCCTTAACTTTTCCAGCTTTATTTTTTCGAACGTGGGGAGAAATCGGTTTATCCTTATGCTTGTTAATTAAATGACGTCTTCGATTTCCATCTGTTGTAAACCTTATGGAGCAGTGTTCGCACTTAAATATTTTAGGAAGAAGTTCAGTCGGTCGGCGAGAATAATTTTGACGTTTCGTTCGAAAGCCACCTGTCCATTTTTCTTGAGCCCATGGTCCAGATTTTTTAGTGATAATATTTTTGGCCTGTGTGCGGTGAACAGTTCGATGAGCTTGGGAAGCTTTGGATATCAAATTTAATTTATGGACCAACATTAAATGACGTCGTTTACTTCCTCCGGACGAAAATTTCTACTATTTCGGCTTCTGAGAGGCAATTTTAATCTTTTTCCGATTCTGCAATGTAGTCTCTTGTGTCGACTGAGATGTGCACTGGTTATCAGTAGTCCACAGAGATCACAAGCTTTGTATTTTCCATTTGTTCGAGAAGGTAATCCAGATAAGTGCCGATGATAACTTTCTTGTTTAATAGTTAAGGAACCAACAACAGAGGGACCTTCCTCAACAATCATGTCAACTTCCGGCTGGTCCGCATCCGGATTTGGATTGTCATCATATTTTTTCAGCGAAAGCGTTGGATTTGTCCTGGAACTTTTACGAACTTCTAATAAACCTGGTGAACAACAAATTAAAATATAATTATTATTAATAATTATTTTTAGTCGAATAAGTTTACTAGTTTTTTACTTGCACTTAATTCTCTACTTACATTTTTGGTGGAAATTTTTTCTGCCAATTGGATAGAGTGACAGGCACGGCAGGAGTTTGTTTTATTCGCTCATTTAGCAGCTTTAAATTATAATTTATTTGCATTTGAATTAAGTCCAACTCGCCACACAACTCACTCAATTTTTCACTGATTCCTTCACAATCGTAACAGATACAAATTTTTGACGATGTTCCTTCTTCCTCTTGAAGACTTATTTTCTGTTTGGGTATTTTTAAGTAATGTAAAATTCGAGAAATGCGCTCTTTAATTGATTTATTATAATTATCAATATCACTATTCGTGGAACAGATTTCAATGGAATTTGAACAGCAAAAGAAACAAGTTTTTACACACAATAGTGACATTGTTAGGCTATGATTTAAAAACGATCTTTTCTACTCTCAAAACTGATTATCTCAAACTTATAGTTATCACAGGGAGAGATGTTTTATTAAGCTTGAATCAATTAATTGATTATTACTGCTATTAATGATGCCAGAAATTTTATCTTAATTTTCAGCAAGTGATAGAAAAGTGTGGTATGGTAAGGAAATAAAAATTGTCTGCTTCTGTTTGCCTCAGCAGAAGATCGACTGCAGAAGAAGACCCGGTTCGAAATGTAAACAAACTCAGCTGACCAAAAACCTTTGTTGGTTCGCTTGCTGCGAATTTTTGGGGTTAGCTTTGCTGTGGTTTCCATATGCCTTTTAACAACAAAATGCAATATCTCATGCATTATAGGTAAAGCCTGTCCAATAAAGGTCCGGAAAAAGTTAAAACTTAATTTTCTAAAAGGCCATATAACTTATAGGTTCATGTAAAGCATATTTTAAAACTATGATTTTTATAGTACTGGA